>CAUYRT010074732.1:0-38983 GCA_963574885.1 Lepilemur ruficaudatus
AGAGGAGGGGACCTGAGGGGGAGCAGCAAAGATCTTGCCTGGACTGGCTGGCAGGCAGCCAGGAGGGGGTGCTCTTCTTGTGTCAGATTTAGCTACCAACAGTACAGAAAATACTGAACCACACTATTTCCACAAGGTGGACAGGCTGATCTCGGAATTGGATTGGGCAAATTCTTGAGAAGGGAAGCACGCAGTCTTGAATCAGGTGTGTTGCCTGGCAGCAGAAGCAGAAGCAATGCTCCTTCACATTCAGCCCTCACGTCTTCCACTCAAAATATGAGTTATAATGACAGATGAAGTTCACAAAACACTAGAAAGCTAGCCACAGAAGGGGTTTATCTTGCTGTCTCAGGGACAGCAGATGCAGAAAACATAGGGGATGTGGAAGAAGAGGCAAGAGTGGCAAGTATACTTAGTATAACCTTACGGTTATACTATGTAATTTCTGCCTGTATTTTGCTTTTTCATTTTTCTAAAATTGTTTCTATATGGTAGAGACCCTTCTTCCATCATTTGCTTTAGTTTCAATGTCCATATTGTAGAAAGGTCCATGTTATAAAAGAGATCAAAGGCAGCCTTGAATAACTAGAACCCTTCTGCCTGATTGTCACATGCCAATTGTTTTCTGGAACTGCTGCCTCTATATTTTCTTTCTCATCATCTGGCACTGGTTAAGAAGCACTCGACTTTTGTTAATTTCTCTAGTGTGGAGTCTATTAGCTCTTTAATTTTTCTAAGATCTATGTCTTAAATCCCTTCACCCCCCTCACCTTTTTGCCTTATTTACAATATTTTCCATGATTTCCTTGATTGGCTCTGTTGTAAATCTCATGAAGTCATTCACAATATCTGGACATAGTTTTCTCCAGTAGAAGTTATTGTTTCGAGCTTGATGGCTTTTATGAATTTTTCTATAATTATGATGGTATCCTCAATGGTGTAATACTTCCAGACATTCATGATGTTCTGTCTATGGGGGTTCTCTTCCATAGCATTGAGAATCCTTTTCTAAGAGTGTCAGTGTGATGAGACAGAAAGGTATGTATGACTTCTTGATCTAGAGACAAGGAGGGCACATTGCATTTGGGGGCAAGTACTCCTCTTCAGTGTTTTCAGTGTTGAGTTTATGAGGTGCTGGGTGGCTAGGAGCATTGTCCAATATCGAAAGAATGTTAAAAAGCAGCATCTTACTGGCAAGGCTCTTCTTGATTTCAGGGGCAAAGCATCAATGGAACAAATCAAGAAAAAGGATGCTTCTTGTCGAGGCATTCTTGTTGTACAACCAAAAGACTGGGAGCTGGTGTTTATCATGTCCCTTTAGAGATAAGGGCAGTGCTGATCATAAACCCAGCTGTATCTGCACAAAACAATAGTTAGCATATCCCTTCCTGCCTTAAGTCCTGATACTCTCTTCTTTTCCTTACTAATAAATGCCCTTTGTGGAATTTTTTCCTATCATAAGGCACTTTCATCTGCATCAAGAAGCTGTCCAGGCAGATATTCTTTCTCCTCAATGATTCTCTTAATGGCACCTGGAAACTTGTCTGCTGCCTCTTAGTTGGCGAAAGCTGCTTCTCCCTTTATCTTGACATTTTTTTCAGCCAAATATCTTTCTAAAATTATCAAACTATCCTTTGCTGGCATTTAATTCTCCAGCTTTAGATCTTTCATGTCCTTTTGCTTTAAGCTATCATACAATGACTTCACTTTTTCTTGAATCATTAGAATCTATGGCCATGCCTTTTTGTAAGCAATCCTTTACCCACATACAAGCTGCATTTTCAAACAAAATAAAAAGGTACTTCTCAAAAATTTTCATGCCTACTAGAGCAGCTATGCTGTTGGCTTCATGATTTTTTTTTCTTTTTTTTTTTTACCATGGTCCTCATGCAGTCCTCATTTATCCTGAAATGTCAGGCAACCACAGTTACAAACCTCAATCTACAGTGCATATCAAACAACTCAACTTTTTGTTGTAGTGTCATGACTTTTCTCTGTTTCTTGGGAGCACTTCGTCACTCCTGGAACTTAGTATGGGTCCCATGGTTTTATTCAAGGATTATGATATTGCACTAAACATGAAAAATACACAAAAACTGTGAGAGACCACTTTTTACTGCAATACATAATTTACTAGAGGGACTAATTGCTCACATGGAGATGATTAGAATCACAGCATTCTAAGTAGATAATCTCAACACTCAAGCTCACTGCAATAGCAACAGGAGGTGTCTATGAAATTATTATAGTACTACAGTATGTACCACAGTTAATTTTATGCAGTTAAGATTTAATGATGCATCTTTATGTTTCCTTATATTTTTCTCTACTGCAAGTGGCACCATGTATGCTCTGTAAATATGTGTGTACATTATAGTGAATATTAATTTTATAATAGATGTGTGTATATTTTGTAGTAGTAACTGATAAACTAGTATCTATACATATTTTAGGCATTCATGACATACCTAAATTTTTCTTAATTTGCCAATGTTTCTAGGCTATGTGGTTCATCTGCGAGTGTTTTCAAATTGTAAATACCAAAAAATTCCTAATATTTTTATTTTTAAAAATCCATGTATAAGTGAACCCCCATGTTTCAAATCCATGTTGTTCAAGGCTCAGCTGTAATTTATCCAGAATGTAACAAACAGAGATAAAAAGCTGGATAATTTGAAACAGGGAATCAGAGAGATGAAGGATGAAATGAGACATTCTAAGGTATATCTGATAAAAATTCTAGAAAGACAGAACAGAAAGAAAAGAGACAACATTCAGAGAATTTTCCAGATCTGAGGAAAAATAAGATTCCACTGAATGAGGAAGAACAATGTATCTCAAATAAGATAAATTCTTAAATGAACTGCTTTATAACAGCCCTGTGAGCATGGCATTCTTATGAGTTGAATTATGTCCCATAAAAACATATTGAAGTCTTAACCCCCCATAACTCAAAATGTGCCCTTATTTGAAATAAGATCCTTGCAGATGTAATTAGTTAAAATGAGGGCATATTTGATTAGGGTGGGTCCTTAATCCAGTATGTCTGATGTCCTTATAAAAGAAAAGAGGCTCAGGGACAAAGAATGACAGTGGAACCTGTGAAGACACAGACATACAGAGGAAGGCAGCAATACGATGACGAACGTGGAGATTGGAGTAATGCAGGAACGCCAGCAAGGAACACCAAAGATTGCATGGAGCAACCACAAGTGAGGAGCACATGGCATTATTGACACCTGGACTTCAGACTTCTAGTCTGCAGAACTGTGAGAGAATGAACATCCATATTAAACCACCCAGTTGGCGGTAACTTGTTATGGCAGCCCTAGGAAATGAACACAGGCACTACTCGTTCCTTTTTGCGGATGAGAAAACAGAGTCTCAGAGAGATTAACTACTTAGCCACGTGAGTGAGGAGCATTCTCACCTCATGGATATATAATCTAGTAGTAGAGCAAAGAGCATATGGGTTAGAACAGAAGTCAACAATTGGCGACCCGCAGATGCCATCATGATCATATGTATACTTTCCTTCACTCTCAGAGATGTGATTTCTGTTAACATTGAATTATTTATCATAAGTTTAAAAATTGTAAGATTTCAAATAAAATTTTAGATTCCAGGCCTCTCTTGCCTGGAATTTCTGCATGGAAATAATTAGTTACATGGAACTGAGTCCCTGATGCTGTAAACTTGCATTCTTATACTCTCCTGTTTTTTTTCTGTCCCCACCTAACTTGATTAACTTAGTAAATGTTCCCTGCCAAGCCTATGGGGTTGATATATTTGCAGTGTTTGCTGGGGAGACTCAACGCCAGACTTTAGACTCAACAAATCTTAAGATTGTTATTAATAATTATTATTAATTACTATCAATCTCAATCTCCACTGGTGTAATGACTGGCATGATAATTATCCACTTCAAGTCTCCATTTTCCTATCTGTAAACCACTGGCCTTTCAGAGGCTGTTGAATTAAATTTAATGTCTAGAAAAACTGATATGTGTGTTAAAGAGCAGACATACAGAAATGTAATTTATTAACTTAATACAATTCTTTAAGTATCTACAATGCCAGAACAATATGAGAAGTAACATAGGAAAAAAGTTTGCAGAAGAGAATAACAGCCTATTCTCACGAGGAGTTCAAAGGGTGAGCAACTGCACCCATTTCAAGGGGGAGGGGAGGGTGAAATGTCATAGAATTATATTGACTAACAAAATAAAAGAAATTTACTGGATAAAGAATATAGCATAAATTTCACAAACAATGTAGTATGTGATGTTAATTTGCTCCATGAACTGAGCAAATTGTCATCCTCACATTCTACACCCCTTTAGCACCCCTGATTGTAGTGCTGCTGTGGTGAAGAGTTTACCTCATGTGGTCGGTGTCACACATCAAGCCACTGTGCCTCAGGTTCTTTCTGCTTCGCTGCTTGGAGATGTGCACCTGCTTTATTGTGCTTCTGTGGGGAAAGAAACTTCGGAGAAGGGAGGACCTGCCCCTGGGAGCAAATTTCAACCAATGGATGGCAGTAGGCAGTTGATAGATGTTCCCAATTCCTCATCTTCTAGTAAAGTAGGTTCTTCATAATTCCAGAGTTTCCCCAGAAAGATTGATACCCAGTTGCTTGGAACACTAATGAATTCATTAATGCAACACTTTGGGGCATTATCTTCCTTTCATCTCCTTTCCTCGCTCCCTCCTTTGTGTGTACAGAGAACACTGTCCAAATAGGCTACCTGTACTCAGGTTCCTGACTCTGTCTCTGCTTTCAGGGGCATCCAAATTGAGATGGTATAATCATCATTATCACCACCACCACCATCATCATCATCATCACCATCATCACCATCACCATCATCTTTACTGAGCACTCTCCCCATGGAAAGCACTGTGCTAATTTCCTACATATGACATGTCTGTAATTCTTACTACCATTAACTCTCCTCATAGACAAAAATCTGTAGCTAAGATTAATTACACAGTAAATCACACATCTAATAACAAGTATGGGAAAGAGGTAGTTTTGGATACATTTGAATACATATCCAGACTAGTGTAACTCCCCAAATCCAGTCTAAGCAAAGGACTAGATTCTTATATTTTTCATACCTGCTGCTTCTCAGCACATCCTTCTTACCTTACCTTTAAAGCCTTGAAACTGTCCTCGAATGACTTATCAGACTCATGTCTCAGCACCTTCCACAATGGCCATTCACTAGCTTGAGGCAACCGAGTCACTGAATGATCCCTAAATATCCATCTTGTTTGCCTGGTCACACTACAGGATTTTTGATTTGGGAATTTCATTGTGTCTTAGTTTTGTCTTAGGGAACTCTAGATAATCCTCTCTGATTTTTCTACTCCTCTTTGAAGAGACCATTAAATGGCAGGTACACTGCATGTCATAGAACTGTTCATATAGTATTATTTTCTGTGCACAGTGGAATATGAGATGGCATAGAATACTGCTAGTAGACACTGAAAAGAAGTGAATGTTGGTGTAATTATCATCATATTTTCTTATTTCTCTCATAGTCTCCTTTCTTCCCCATCACACCCCTATTCTTTCTCTCTGTCTCTGTCTCTGACTCTCTCTCTCTCTCTCTCTCTCTCTCTCTCACACACACACACACACACACAGACACACACATACACACACTAAGTCACTGTCTGCTGCCCCATCTTCCCACAAATAGCCAAGGCTATATTCTGCCGTTCCTGAGAAGAATACTAATTGAGCACAATAGACTTTGAGAACATATAAAAAGAAGTCATTGTTTAGCAGTAACCACTGGATGCAGTGAAAAACACTCCATAAACCACAAAAAACTTGCAAATCTGTTATGGCCCCTGTACTAGAGCAACACAACACTCACCTGATCGTATTCCTGGATGATAATAGTTTTCAGTTTGTCCTTAAAATCAGAACCAGTTCCACACGTCCCGTATTTGGAAGGTGGTGTTGCAGCAAGTTTGCGGCACCCACTAGATTCCTGATAGTCAAAGTTAGTCTTTACTGCAGCAGCAGTGGAACTGCCTGTAGCAACTGGAAATGCAAAATCTCAGGCTTTACCCAGAACTTCTGATTCTGAGTTGGCATTTTAACAAGATTGCCAGGTGGTTATTTGTATATTTAAGTTTGGGAACACTGCTCTAAATACTTCTTCCCACTCATATCCTGTGAGATATCACAAGTTACAAACACAAGAAAAGTTACCAATAGCAATTCAAGGTTCTGGAAGACAGCAAATGATTTAATACTGAAGTCACATCATGAAAAGATTCCAGAGCTATTGAATTTGCATTCAGCTTAAGTACTGCTTACTGATTATAGCAAATTGAAGAAACAGTGAGTGTTACATTAGCAAATCCTCTCCCTGCATCTCAAGGTTCTTCCACTTACCCACTTCCTCATGGACAATTGTATTTTCCATTACAGAACTCACAAGGGTTAGCGGTATGCACCTCCCCTCCACAATGCTCACCGCATCCCTCAGATATGGATCTACCCCCCAACCCCCAGATCCGTGGTGAACACCACCACCATGTGAGCTCCATAGTGTTAATCAGTCAGTACCAATTTGATGGCGAGTACATGTGGAGCCCATTCTTCCGATCTTGTGACATCTCACTTTGGATAATGGGTCTAAGCTCAACCCAGGATAATATAAGCAGTGAGCTAGCTCCACAGGTACTCCCCAACAAATTGGTAAGGAATGGCAAAGAGATGTTTGTAGGGGTGTGCAGCAACATTACCCCGAAATAACTAGGAATGGTCAACACATCTTGACATGTCATGATGGGTATTCTTGTAGAATCTCTATAACTGGGTGATTGATGACAATTACTAGATGTCAACATTAGATGCCTTAATTATCATAGTGAGTTGATTTCAGAACATAATACTAAATGTGCTAGTAATTAAAAGTCTACTAAATGTAAGTTGCCTAGAAATACTGATGGCTACTCTTATGCATAAATGAATTGTGGGCTGACATCAATATACACATTTGAAAAGGTTTTGATCACAGAGAATTTTTACTGTTAGCATGAGAAATTGGAGATGTATCTGAAGAGTAAGTTCATGAACATAAGGTTCCTGGTGCTTGTTTATGCATGTAAAACATATTTGAATAGGGCAAAAAAAAAAAAAGACCACTGTCAACGTGAGATAATTCCAAGATTCTTTAAGATAATTTCACACCAGAGCCAGTTAAAGATACTTGGGCACTCAGTTGATCTAAAACCTGGTTTCTCTGTAGTTGACCATCTCTGCTGAATCAGGGTCTAATTATTCACATCGATGGATTACAATGTGTGTGGGTTTGTCACATGGGTATGTATGAATAAATTATTTATTTCAAATTATTTATTTTCATTACAGAATACAGGCTTGCTTTAATTTTGTTTTTAACTGACGTTAGGAGAAGACAGGAAAAAACAGCAGTTAAATGCAATTATCATCATATCACCAGTGGTCCATTAGGATCCAGTTTATCATAAATTACATCTTCCATTCTGATCATTTGGGTAAGTTGCCAAAACAGCTATTTATAGCATGTTTAATTGCCTGTGAAATGATAAACATATCTTGTGAATAATATTACAATTTTGGGCATCTTGACCTTTATACCTAGTTCTTCAAATTACTGTTGTAACTCCAAATAAAATAAGTTAGGGCCTAACTCTTTCAAAGGAAGAAAATATATTGCACAGTGGCCAAAGCTAAAGGTAACTTGAATTGAGAATGCTGCTGGAGTTATTATGATGGAGGCAGAGCTTTATTATCTTCAGATGAAATCTGGCCCTCAGACATTCTGAGGATCACTCAGGCCACAGCAACTCTTTACTATGATCCCTAGGTCACAGTCCAACCTTTACCTGGAAACAAACTCTTCAAGCCCAAGATTATTCAATATTTATGACCTCATGTCATCTTTTCTCTGCTCATCAGATTGGGATTCTTTTTCTTTTTTTTTTTTATCTTTCTCTTTAAAATTTTATTTTAAATTCAGAATTACATCATAGTTTGTACTTTTTAGTATTATTTATAGCTCAGGACTAATTAATATATTATTTTAGAGATTCACATATTCAAAGTGAATAGTAAGCACTTCTTCTTCTCCACTAACTTGTAAAGGTGAGATAAGCTATAAAAGAGACTCCTAAACTAGCTAACAGATATAATTTAGTGAACATAATAAAGATAATTCTTCTTTTTTTCCAAGGCTATATATTTATATTTCTTATCTATTTAGCCATGTACTATTTAATAAAAGTCACAGTCATTTACTTATAATTTTTGCTAAATTCTGTGGCCATCTAATAGCATTCTTTTTCTTTGCCACTTTATTGTAATATTTGGCAAAATGATTTAACTATATGGCTGATTGATCAGTGTGGATAATTTTAAATATTCTATTATTATATAAATTTTAAATTTAATTTACCTGGTTATCTATTTATTTATTTATTTTGGAATATCATGGAGGAACAAACATTTTGGTTACATATAATGCCTTTGCCTTGCCCAAGCCAGGGCTACAAGCATGCCCTCCCCATATACAGTGTGCTTCGCTTCCATTAGTTGTGAGTTTACCTATCCCACCAACCCACCCAACTGACCAGCACCCAGTTAATATTTACTTCCATGTGAGGACCTTAGTGTTGATCAGTTAGTACCAATTTGATGGTGAGTACTGAAAGGGGTGAAAATATTTACCCCCTACATGTCTGATAAAGGGCTGATAACAAGAATCTATATAGAACTTAAGAAAATTAACAAGAAAAAAATCAAACAACCCCATCAATAAATGGGCAAAGGACATGAACAGAAACTTTTCAAAAGAAGACAAACTAATGGCCAGAAGACATATAAATGTGCTCAACATCTCTACTCATTAGGGAAGTGCAAATCAAAACTATAATGAGATATCACCTCACTCCAGTGATAATGGTCTTTATCAAAAAGTCCCAAAACAACAAATGCTGGCGGGGATGTGGAGAGACTAGAACACTCTTACACTGCTGCTGGGACTGAAAATTAGTACAACACCTGTGAAAAGTAATTTGGAGATACCTCAAAGAGCTGAAAATAGAAATACCATTTGATCCAGCAATCCCACTACTAGGCATGTACCCAAAGAAATAAAAGACATTCTGTAATAAAGACATCTGCACTCAAATGTTTATAGTAGCACAGTTCACAATTGCAAATATGTGGAAACAACCTAAGTGCCCATCAATACATAAGTGGATTAATAAATTGTGGTATATGTATACCATGGAATACTACTCAACTACCAAAATCAATGGTGAACTAGTACCTCTTATATTATCTTGGCTAGAGATTGAACCCATCCTTTGAAATGAGGTATCACAACGATGGAAAAACAAGCACCACATGTACTCGCCACCAAATTGGTACTAACTGATCAACACTAAGGTGTTTGTTCACATGGTAGTAATACTCACTGGGTGCTGGTCAGATGGCGGTGGGTGGGTTGGGGGTAAACCCACAACTAATAGAAGTGGAGCACACTGTATCGGGGAAGGACATGCTTGTAGCCTTGGCTTGGGCGAGGTAAATGCATTACATGTAACCAAAATGTTTTTACCCACATAAAATACTGAATTAAAAAAAATATATATATGATAACAAAGAATCAGCTGAAGAATTTAATGAATGTCACAATAAATACGATAGAGCACTTCAATAGCATACTGTAGCAAACAAAAGAAAGGACCTCTGAACTAGTAGGTAGATTGTTTGAAATTCCTAGTCAGAGCAAAAAAGAAGGAATAAGAATGGAAAAGAGTAAAGAAATCCTATAAGATTCATGGGATACCATATTTGTGTTTTGACAGTTGGAAAAGGAGAAGAGAACAAAAAGGCATAGAAGAACAACTTAATGAAATACTAGTTTAAAAATTCCCAAGTCTGAAGTGAGATATACATATGCTCAAAGATCCCCAAATAGATTCAAACTAAAAGATTCTTCATGAGGTATATTATAGTCAAATTATCAAAGTCAAAGACAAAGAAAGAATTTGAGAAATAGGAAGAGGAAAACATGTCAAGTCCCATGTATGTTAATATTTATTAAACTAACAGCAGATTTGTTTTACAGAAAATGCTCGGCCAGGATTGAGTGGGTTGATATATTCAAAGTGCTGAGAGAAAAGTATTTTCACCATGAATACTATACCAAACAAGTTATCTGGCAGAAATAGAGAGAAATAGTCTTTCCCAGACAAGCAAAAGCTGAGCAAATTCATCACCAATATATTTGCCTTAAAAGAAATGCTCAAGAAAATCCTACATCTGAAAGCAAAAAGATGATAGCCACAATCGTCAAAACTCTGAAAAGTGTAAAACAAATTGGTAGAGCAGATATGCAAGGTAGAAAGAGAAAAGAATCACATCTTATCACTTCATAAAATCAATCAACCACAACGTCAAACAATAAGAGACAAAGAAAGCAATGAAAGCTATACAGAATAACCAGAAAACAATTAACAAAATGTCAGGAATAAAACCTTATCTATTAAGAATAACTTGAATGTAGACAAATTAAATTCTCCGCTTAACAGGTATAGACTGGCTTGAACGGATTAAAAAAATATGGCCCAACTTTATGTTGCCTACAAGAAACTCACGTCACCTGTATGGACACATACAGGCTGAAAGTGAAGGTTTGGAAAAAGATATTTCACACAAAAAGAAGCCAAAAGCAAGCAAGAGTAGCTGTACTTATATCAGATAAAACAGACTTTAAATTAAAAATTATAGAAAGAGACAAAGAAGGCCATTATATAATGATAATGGAATCAATTCAATTCAGTAAAGGGAGATAACAATTCTAAATACATATGCACCCAACACCAGTGCCCCTCAATATGTAAATCAAATATTATCAAATCTAAATGGACAGAAAGACCACAATATAATAATGATTGGACTTAAGCATCACTGTCAGCATTTGACAGACTATTTAAACAGGTTATCAATGAAGAAATATTGGATTTAAATTGCTCTTTAGAACAAATGGACAACACAGATATTTACATAACACTTCATACAATATATACAGAATGCACATTGGTTTCATCAGCACAGGGAACATTCTCCATGATAGATCACATGTTAGGCCAAAAAATAACTCTCAAAAGATTTAAAAGAACCAAAATCATATAAAGTACCATTTTTGACCTCACTGGCATAAAAGTAGCAATCAATACCAACAGGAAATTTCAAAATTGTACCAATACATGAAAGTTAAACAACATTTTCATGAACAACCATTGGTCAATAAAGAAATAAAGAAGGAAATATAAAAAATTCTTGAAACAAATGAAAATAAAAACATAACATACCAAAATATTTTGAATAAAGCAAAAGCAGTATTAAGAGAAAACTTTAAAGCAGTAAACACCTGTATCAATAAAGTAGAAAGATTTAAAATAATCAACTTGATGTGTCTCTGAGAAGGAGAGAAGAAAGAACAAACCAAAACCAAATAAATTGAAGGAAAAAAGTAATAAAGGTCAGATTAGAGATAAACAAAGTTGGTACTAAAAAAGAATACAAAGACAAACACAACAAAAAGTTGGTTTTTTGAAAATATATAAAAGATTGACAAACCGTTAATTAGACCAAGAAAAAAGAGAAAATACCCGAATAAATAAAATTAGAAACAGAAAAGGAGACATTGCAATTGATACCACAGAAATACAAAGGATCATTAGAGACTATTATGAAAAAATACACACTGACAAATTACAAAGCTCACAAAAATGAATAAATTCCTGGACACATATAACCCACCACAATTGAATCAAGAAGAAATAGAAAACATGAACAGAGCAATTATGAGTAACTAGATTGAATCTCTAATAAAAAGTCTCCCATCACATTAAAGCCCAGGGACCTATGGCTTCACTGCAAAATTCTATCACACATTTAAATAAAAACTAACACCAATTATTCTCAAATTTTTCCAGAAAATTGAAGAGGAGGGTATTCTTCCAAACTCATTCTCTGAGGCCAGCATTACCCTGACACTAACGCTATATAAGAATACACACACAAAAATAAAACTATAGGCCAATATCTCTGATGAACATTGATGCAAAAATCTTCAAGAAAATACTAGCAAGCTGAATCCATAAGCATATTAAAAAAATTATTCAATGATCAAGTGAGATCTATCTCAGTGATGCAAGGATGGCTCAACATATGAAAATTAATAAATGTGGTAAGTCACATCAACAGAATGAAGGACAAAAACCATATGATCAGCCAGGTGTGGTGGCCCATGCCCGTAGTCCCAGCTACTTGGGAAGCTGATGCAGGCAGATAGTTTGAGCCCAGGAGTTTGAGGATGCAGTGAGCTACAGTTATGCCACTGCATTCTAGCCAGGGCAACAGAGAAAGACTCTGTCTCTTTAAAAAAAAAAAAAAAAATATATATATATATATATATCATCTCAATAGTAGACCTAGAAAAAGCATTTGATAAAATTCAATATCTTTTCATAATGAAAACTCTCAACAAGTTAGGTATAGAATGAATGTACGTCAATACAATAAAGGACAGTTAATAAAGGCCAAAAACCCAAACCAATATCATACTGAATGAAAAAGCTGAAATTTTTTTCTCTAAGATCTGCAAAATTTCAATGGTGCCATTTCCACCATTTTTCTTCAACATAGTACTAGAAGTCCTAGCCATAGAAATTACACAAAAGAAGAAAATGAAGGACATCTAAATTGCCCATTTTAAAAATTTGATTATTTATTTTATTGCTGATGAGTTGTTTGAACTTTTTGTATTATCTGGATATTAATCCTTTCTCAAATGAATAGTTTGCAAATATTTTCTCCCATTCGGCAGGTTGTCTCTCCGCTCTGTTGCTTTGTTTCCTTTAATGTGCAGAAGCATTTTAATTTCACATAATCTCAATTTTCAATTTTTCCTTTGTCTCCTATGATTTTGAGGTTTTCTCCATAAAGCCTTGACCCAGACCAGTGCCCTGAATTATTTCCCTTGTTTTCTTCTCACAAAAACCATGCATATCTCAAAAGAAGAATAGATATTTCTCTAAAGAAGACATACAGATATACAACAGGTATATAAAAAGTGCTCAGCATCACTAATTATCAGAACGGCCATGAGATTTCATCTCACCTCAGTTAGAATGGTATTATAAAAAAGATTAAAAATGACAAATGCTGGCTAGGACAGGAAGGGAAAACTCTTCCTACAGTGTTGGTGGAACTATAAATTAGTACAGCCATTATGGAAAATAGTATGAAAGTTCCTCAAAAAACTAACAACAGAACTAAAATAGATCCACCAATCCCTCTACTGTGTATTAATATATATCCAAACAAAAGGAAATAAGTATGTTGAAGAGATAACTGCACTTCCATGTTTATTTCAGCATTAGTCACAGTAGCCAATATATGGAATTATCCTAAGTGTTCATCAACAAATGAATGGGTAAAGAAAATGTGGGGGGGGGGGGTGTGTACACACACATACATATATACATATATATATACACATATATAAAATGGAATATTGTCCAGCCTTACCAAAGAATGAAATTCTGCCATTCATAGCAATATTAATGGGCCCGGAGGACATTATGTTAAGTGAAATATGCTCAGCAAAGAAAAAAAAATAATAAATACTAAAAATTGTCACTCATATGTGGAAACTAAATAAGTTGATCTCATTGAAATAAGAGTAAAATACAGCGGTGGTAACTAGAGTCTGGGATGGGTAGGGGGACTGGGAGAAGTCCGTTAATGGATACAAAATTACAGCTAATTAGAGAAATAAGCTCTAATGTTCTGTACCACTATACAGTGACTATAGTTAATAATTTATTCTATATTTTCAAGTAGACAGAAGAGAGAATTTAGAATGCTCCCAATGCAGGAAAAATGCCGATGGGGGCAGCATGAGAGATTTAAAACTTAAGTTCATTGGCATGTAGGGAATCAATAAAGCCAAGAGTGAAGCTGAGAGACTATATAAGTAAAAAGAAAAGAAGTGGAATGTAAGGCTGGAGAGAGTGACTACATTATAGTCTTTATCCTACTTTAACTCTTTTCTGGATATTCTAGTTTTAAATCAGGGATAGAATGTATGTGCCGAGATATGGTTCTGTTTACTGTTAAATATCAACTCTGTAACTATTTATGATCAATATGATTATAATTTAGAAATGCAATTAGTGTTTTATGATTTTAATTACCTAAGGGCATACTTTATTTCAATTTCAGTGCCAAGGTCAAAGGCAATGAGCTGGGCCATTTGTCTGAAGAACTCACTATTAAGTATTAATAGATGCATGTACAGAGGTCTTGAATGTCAAATATTAGAAAAAGAAATTTAGATTTAGTATTGAACATTTGAGGGTGTTTCTCTGACTGTACCAACATTCTTACTTGAGCTTTGATTATCAAAATAGTTTCTTTAAATTAGTTTTTCATCTTACGTATGCACACACACACACACACATATGCACTCACACACCCTATGCCAAAATAACTTACATAAGCCAACCAGTGACATCTGAATAAAGACCATGCCTGCGAATATCAGAATCAAGGGACTATGCTTGTATGAGGCCGAATGCTGTAGCTTCAGTGTTCACCCGAACAAATATGATAATACTGGGGAGCAATATAACACTTAATGAGGAAAGTCTTCCCTTCATTAAACCCAGTTAGAATGATTAATCTGGTCTAAGTGTATCCTGTATTACTTGGCTGCGCACAGAGCTGGGTAGACAGATTTGCAATTCATGTTTTCAGAAGTCCCTCAGTGGGGCCAAACGCGCTTAATATGTAACTGTATCCAAACTCTCCCTCCCAACTCCTTTCCATCTTATTCCTTACATGTAAGGTTCAGTCTTTTTCTTTCTGTACTTTGGAACTTTCCTCTCAGTTTATCTATTATGTATTTTCTTATCTAATTTTGCTCACATAAAATGTTTTTAGAGGCAGCAAAAGGGGTGTTGCAATGGTGATGTAAGTCTTTAGGACCGCTCTGCTGTCTCAAACTAAGTATTTCATGCAATACTTTTTTCAAAAAAGTATTTTTATTTTTTAGCTACTTGGGACACAGCTAATTTTGGTATCAATAAATCACAAAAACCCAGAATTGCAGTTTTCCCAAAACAGAATGCACTGAGATATATTTTACTTCTTGAATCTTCTATGCCCACAGTTCCAGCCCTAGATATAGAACAATAAATGGAATACAATTCCTACCTTCACGAAGTCTGAATTCTGGAGAGATGAACTTTTCGGTAAACAGGTTAGTATAATTCAGCCTATTAAGGCCTGGGGTGGAGTACTTTGGTAGTAAACAAGAAGACATCTTGGTGTCTTCTATCACTCTAGGTGATAATTAGACCAGAAAGGACTGAGAATGAGGGTGAATAAGAAAAATTGGAGACTTTAAAAATATTTTTGTATGACTGGACTGGAGATGATGAGGTATGGTTGAAAAGATTAGATATGCTAGTGGAATGCATAGGAGTTATTATTTACTCTGGGGACAATGTAAGTCATCTAAGAATATTAAAAAGGGGAATTTTATGTGGTCAAATTTATGATTGAGAAATATGACTTGCAGAATGGACAGCAGGTTCAGTGACACACATGAACCAAACTGCCTGTGTTACCAGCTGTTCGTTTTGTCAAGATTTCTAAACTTAAGATTGGATGGAACTGGAATTCGGAGTTTGGAGTTAGGAATCAAAGTGAAAATTAATTAGGTTCAAATAATATTAGTCCTTTCTCTTTTTACTCTTTCCAAATAATTTCTCTTTCCCCCATGCATTTATGTACTTACTGTCCAATGGAGATAAGAATAATCAGTAATTTCACCCAAAGAGAAAGGAAGAACTAGATTTAAGAGGAGAAATTTACACTTAAAGAAGAAAATTACTCTCTATCTGCCTTTGAAGGGCAGGCATTTCCTGGAACACAGAAAAGAATTTAGTGAAAATAGTTTTCTTTACTCAGAAGAACAATCCTCCCTGTTCCTTGTTTCCCTAACATCCAGTTAGAGAATTGGTCTTGATATATATTCACATCAGCAAATATTTATAAATATTTTGTAGGTGTTTGAGGACTTGGTCCTATGATCTTTCATTTCCATAATCTTAGTTTGAGTCAGATAATTTTTATAGCAATAAAAGAAAAATACGAGATACCATTGAATATCATACTAAGGATACAGATAGAAAATAGGATAAATATCAAGACTCTAATCTATAGGAAAGTGCATGAAACATTTTTTATTAAGTAGCATCACTAGTAATTGCCATAGGAAATCAACAGAGAGAAATCTTTGGGTTGAGTCCATCAAGGAAATCTTCAGGAAGTAGAGGATTAGTCAAGCATCCTGGGCAACATGCTCAAGGTCTTCGATAACAACATCTTAGTGGTTGAAATGAACAATGGACTGATGCAAGCAGGGACTTGAAATGTACTTAAGTGATTAGGCTTGTCTACTCAGGTTCTGTCCTTGTCACAACAGGAACACACCAGACCTAGACAAGGATGAAGATGGTGAAGATACACTGAGCTGACATGTAGTGGAAAGCCTGAGTGTCCCCAGAAGACCTGGACACCCATGGGTGAGAAATAAACTTAGTGAAATTTGCCAATGAAATTTTTACATCACTTGTTACATGACATTGTTGCAATAACTAACTGATGCATTCTTAAATGTAATTTCCGAGATTCCTCAATCTTTGTGAGAATCATAGTTTATCTTGATGAAAAATTTAGGGGCCACTAAAAGAGTTCGTCAAATTTTTCCTTGGTGCTGAACAAGGCTGAGACATTAAGTGAATCTGGAGTCTAAGACATAAACATAGCCTTCCTTCAAAGGCACTGATTAGCATTCGATGTAGTTTAACTTGTTGAGAATATTATGCACCCTATATTTAGGTCTGTATTTTTTCACTTCAAGGCAATACACTCTTTATAAAGAACATGATCTTAAAGGGAAGTATGTAGCATGGCATATTTACAAAGTTTTCGTGGCAGAATTAATGTCCACAAAATCATTTTATAAGTACATCAGTGTGTGAAATTAAGAAAAAAAAAATAATGCAAAAAGTAAAATGACCCAAGGAAAAAATATGTTTTGTATCATTTGGCTTCTTTTTCTGAATTGGTTTAGAACAACTTCAACAAAAACTTAAATATTCTAATTAAATTTTGTGTACTAGGGGGGAAATATAGAAAAATTAATATACTCATATTTATGTAATGGTAGCACATACTCTTTTAAAATCCAGTAAAATATATACAATAAATATTGAAAATTTCAAAACATAAGCATGCAAAATAAAACCAGAATAATAGTCAAGTGTTTGGGGATGTATACAAAATATATCTTACACGTGCAATTTGTTCTCCACCAAATTTCTTAGGAAAACTGTCAATAGTATTTTCATATAGGCTATAGATTGCTTTGAAAATTATAATAAATAGAATTTGTGTCATAGTTATTTAAGTGTTTTCAAGAATTAAATATCCTTTCATATGTAAAAAGGAGACTAAGCAGTGTAGGTTCTGTAGTTACAGTTTGAAGTTCTCTTTTTTCCCAGAATTATTCTAGTCAACTATTGGAAATAATGATTTTTCAGGTATTTAAATCACTTTAATATCAAAGATTTAATGTGTGTCTGGTATTCTTCTAAGTATCTTTGACCGTGACCCTCACAAGAACCATGAGAGTATACAGAACTCTATAAAAACTGAGTTTCTGTTTCATACATAACATTTCCACCTTCTCTTATATTTTTGTACATCTAGCTCAAATTTAAGATATTTAAAAGATAATTTTTCATTCTTTTTTCTTTCTCTGTGTCCCTCCAAAATAAGCTGATTAAACTTCGTCTTTCCCAGTTTGATAATGGCACCACTATCTACTCAGTTGCTTGAGTAAAACAAAACACAACAAACAATCATATAAACAGCAAAACAAAACTATAATACAACTTTTGCATTTGTTGTTTGTTCTGGCTAAATATTTTTCTCCTAATTCCCTGACCACATAATTTCCTAATTATCCTCTATCTTACTACCCTATTCATATTTTTTCTAGAACTTATTATATTTTACCTTTCTTATGTATTTTATGTTTTTCTATCTGTCTCCCTAAGATGCAAGACTTACAAAGATAGAAAAAATGTTTCTCTTTACCACGATTATAACTCTTAACACAAAGCTACATTGCACCTAACACACAGGGTACCCAACCAATATTTTTAATAAGTTAATCAATTTATGCAAATTTTGAGATTTGTTTTTTTACCTCTTCCGGGTAATTTTTTGTGTGTACACATAAAAATCTCTAACACATTAGATATTAAACATCAATAAATGTTTAATGAGTGATCATTACATGCCAGAGAGAGTACTAGATATTGAAAGTAACACAGATATGAGAGGGAGAAAAAGAGAGAGATAAAGAAAGCATGAGGGCCCTTGCCCCTCCCAAAGCTTATAGTCTAGCAGATAGGAAATGGTTGATTGAACATGTACAAGCATGCTATGAAAGACAAGTGATATGAGTGATAATAATGGAACCCTACTCTAATTTTTGTCCTTAGGAAAGGTTTTGCTGAGAAAAGATTCCTTAGGCTGGCAAATGAAGGATGAATAAGAATTAACCAGATGAATTAAAAAAGGGTTTTGTAGCAGAGGAGAGATGCTCAAAGACTATGGGTGGGAAAATAGGAAGCATGAGAAGAACTAAGAGAAGTTAATGCTGATTGAAGCAGAGAGAGTAATGGGAAAGTGATCTAAAATGAGGCTAGAGACGGAACTAGAGTGCAGATCCTATAAAACCTTATCGGTTATGTTGAAGAATTTAGACTTTGTCTCTGCTGTGATTAAAAACCAGGACAATTTTAGTAAGGGCAGTGATATAATCAGATTAATGTTAAAGAAAAAACACCCCACGACTTCAAATTCTAAGTGGCATATTTAACTCAAACTGAAATCCTCTCCCTCCATGCCAAACACCAGACAGGACCAGCCACGTATTAATCATTTTCAGGGGCCAACACAAAGTGAAAATGCAAAACATGATTCAAAAGGAAGAATAAAGTACAGTCACACATCACTTAGCGACCAGACAGGGATACTTTCTGAGAAACAGGTTTTAGGGGATTTTGACATTGTGGGAACATCATAGAGTGTACTTACACAAACCTATTTCTCCTGGGCTACAGACCTGTACAGCATGGTACTGCAGCGAATGCTGTAGGCAATTGTAACACAGTGCTAAGTATTTGTGTATCTAAATATATCTAAGCATAAAAAAGTACAGTAAAAATATGGCATTATAATCTTATGGGACCACTGTCATACATGTGATCCTTTGTTGATAAAAACGTTATGTAGCACATGACTGGGCTGTTAAAGGTATGATATAAACATTTTTCCCTTAAAATATTTATCAATTAAAATGTAATGTAATAATGAACTTCTTCTGGGAAGATGGAGCAAAGGTGCTTTTCACTCTCTCTCCCACTAAGCACAGCTGAAAATCCTGTACATCATACATAAAACAATATAAGCCAGACTATGAAAGGCAAAGAGAAGACAGCAGCCTGGCTGGCTAGGGACCTCAGGACCTGAGACATCATTTTGAATTTTCTGGGTTTTCTCTTTGCCTCTTATATCCCAGACTTGGAATTAAAGAAACCAGTCACCCAGAAATGCCAATGGAAAAAGATGGAAAAGAAAAAAGAAACGTACAACAACAACTACAACAAATGGCTTTCTCTAGCCAAAGGACAAGGAAAAGGGAAGCCCAGCAAGACAGAACACCTAACAATAACTGCTCTACATCAGCCAAACATCACAGAAATATTATAACTGTGGCCTCAACCCCGCCCATGCCAGCAAAAGCCCAGTGGGTAGCCTAGAATTCTCCTCTGACAAGCTTGTAACAAGGAGCGCCACTATCCCACTGAAGTGGCGTCAGAGAAGGCCAAGAAGGGAGCTGAGACCCTCCAGCCCTTCAGTTTATAAATAACACTTCCCATGATGTTCCTGGAAACCATGCACGGAGCCAGAACTCCCGCCCCCACTCAGCAGTAATGAGGAACAACACATTCAGATGTCAACAGAGGCCAGAAGCCTGCTGAAACAGAAAGATAAAATAAGATTGAGTCTCATAATATAATCCAAATTATCCACATCAGGAATGAGGCAGAGGATATCACTAGAAACCCCAAAGACATCAAAAACACAATACAGGAATACTGCAAACTTTAAACATATGAATTTGACAACTGTCAAAGTCAAATAAAAACATAGGGACAATTCTCTAAACAATGTATTTTATTTGGAAGAACAGAATTGCAATTTGTAGCATACACACACAGCGGTCTTGGTATGTCAGAGAACAAAGACAAGGTTGGGGGTTTTGTTAGAGAAATGTTATGTGTTGTTTTGAAAGAAAACCCATTAGCAGTATTGAAGTTTTTGGGAACTGGCAAGCTCTGACTGGTGGTAATGGGGGTAGATGAAAACGGTCTGAGAGGCACAGTAGTTCATTTCAGCAGCTGCTAGGTAAAACTGATCTTAAGGTTATAGCAGGTCATTTCAGCAGCTGGTTTGTGATCTAATCCCTTGGTCGATGATTGTGCCCCAAGGGTTTTTTTTCCTGACCCCCCTGGTCTCTCAACTCTAATTTGGTTGGGGGTAGCAAGATAACTATATTTCATATAATCAATTTTCACAAAACTTAAACAAGCTGAACCACTTTCTCAAAAAACACAAACCCATCTGATAAAAAAACGGAGTATCTGAATAGCCGTAAAGCTATTAAATAAATTGAATTCATAATTGAGAAAGTTTCACAAAAGAATATATTCTGTGTCTTGACTACATCAACGTCAATATCCTGGTTGTGATATTGTACTGTAATTTTGCAAAATGTTATTGTTGGGGAAACTGAGTGCACAGGATCTCTGCATTATTTCTTACAAATACATGTGAATCCACAATTATCTCAAAATAAAAAGTCAAAATTAAAAATTTTATGACAGAATAATTGCCATTCTAAGTAAGCAAAAATTAAAATTTTAGATTTACAGCATGAATTTTATTGTTTATCTGCATGTCGTGTAATGCCAGTTTTAAATACAGTATATTTATAAAAGCATTTTATTTATATGCAGAATCACTAGTATTTTTTAGCTTGTACCAGCATATGTATTTCGTTCTTACCAGAATAGTGAAAACCCTGTACAAAGCTTTTTATATCACATCTGGTATGTGTTCTAAAAATTTGATCTTCAGCTTACTGAAGAATAAGGAAGAATGGAAAGGAAACTGAACTATGGGTTACTGTACTTTTTCCTGTGTTTGTGTGCTACCATTTTTAGCACAAGGTTTTGACTAATATAGGGAAGTAATGTGAATTAGAAAGGTTATGTATGCAAGGGCTCCTTGGGCCTCCGAGTTTGTTAGAATGCTGTTATCTTCTTTGTACATCTAAGGCAAGATCTGGTTCAGATGGAAAGCATGGCCTCTCACAGCCCTCCGCTCCCCACATAATCAGTCCTAGGCTTGTGATTATGGGACTTCAGCACAGAATTCCAGTGCAGTCGTGACCCATGGGCATTCAGGGACACTCAAAACAACCTTGAATGAGTTATTGGCTATTGCTACACAGGACAGGGAGGGGGCACACGTAACTCAGAGGTTATTCTCTGGTGCTGATTTTCTTATTCACTCGTATTAATTTACGTTAAAATTCTATGAAACATTTCCATCACTCCAAGAAGAAACACAGATATTTGAAATATTATGAGAAAGTATACTATTATTAGAAGACAGTAGAGTGAAAGTATGAGGACTACATATGCTTTGAGTAAAACAGCTTGGATCATGTGGGTAAAATAAGAATAATGTAGGAATGAATGAGATGTGATAACATAAAGCATTTAGATGCAGACCTGGGGAATAGTAATACATTTTATTTCTATATTAATTGTGTATAGGTAACAATAGTTCCTGGATAACCGTTAGACAGAGTAGGTATGTAGGTGTATACCAGCAAGAGAAGGTTATGATTTAAAAAATGGAAAAGTTCAGCTTGAATACAAATCTTTAGGAATCATAAAATGCGAGAAAAGCCACTTACTTTCTGCATGTATATGTTATATGTCATGTTTAATGTAACATTGTATTTTAACCACAAAGGATTGAAGGAAAGACACCAGAGTCGTGTGTGTGTGTGTGTGTGTGTGTGTGTGTGTGTGTGGTTTGTGCCCCCAACCAGGAGTCTTAATCCTGTTCAGAATTAAGGGAAATTAAAAGGTTCAACTAGCAGAAGCTACATGACCACTTTTTTCATACAGGAAGAATTTATAAGGGTCAGAGCTACGCAAAGACAGCATCTTAGATTTTGATTCACTAAATCTTAAGGTTATATATATATATATATATATATTTCCTAATGTATACATACTTTGGAATGTTGGAACAGTATTTCTTAAATTCTTTCTGTTTTGTAATGTATAAAACAAAGAATTGAATAAATAGATTAAAGGTTGGGCTACATCCATCATTTCAAGTCATTCTTCATTGTTATTCCAACATCCCAAAGTCTCCTAAGATGCATAGCAAATACATAAATTTCCAAATTAATTTAATACTTATTGAGTGTTTGAGGCATGAGACTCATGACTCTGCACTTTTTTAAAACACTAGAGGTGACTCTGATACATCCGTCCATGGAGCTGCTGACCTAGATGACCTTTAATATCCTCCCAAATTTGACATTTAATTTATTCAGTTTCTGTCAGTTCTTGGAGCGCAAGGAATGAGTTTCATGCCTTTCTTTATATGCAGGCTCTTGCTCCTAATTGGTATTAAATAAAAGTTTCATGAATAAAGGAACAAATGAACGATTGAATAAAAGATAAGACATCTCATTTCCCCCCTCAGCTCTCTATATACTACTAAAGATCTTTTAAAAAATGAACATAAAAGTTAATGACACAGTATAAAGATAAAGCAGAATGCAGTGGCAAGAGAGAAAAAAATGTGAGTAAAACAAACTCAATTGTTTAGCATTTGGGAGAAGAAAAGGAGATGAGGGGAAAACTATTTAAACTAAGATAGGATAATAAGTTTAAGAAACTAGAGCATGCTGAGAAGTTATGCATTAGCTAGAACTTGAAACCCTGGAAAAAGAAAGCAATGCATCAATATTAAGAGGCTGAGGAGTAAGAGACAGGCAAGAAGAAAGCCCTGTCAGTGAAGCTGATATGATCATTATCCAGATACTACAGGCTAAGGAAATATATATATATATATATATATATTTCCTTTTGCTCTAGGAAGTAGCTTCATTACAAGGACTGCGAATGCATTAAGCATTTCAGTGTTCACCTTAAGGGCATGCTACATAGACCATTTTTTTTTTTTTCTAGTCTGGCATGCTCTGGGGCATAAAATGATTTGGTTGCTGAGGTTTTGACATTTTAAAATATTTCAATGATTAAATGTTTAATTAAGTTGGTGGGCCCTGAGGTTACCTGGCAAAAGGTAGTTTTGTTTTTTGTTTTGTTTTTATTTTGGGTCAAATTCATTAAAACACACACACACAGAGTTTGGGGGAAGCATTGATAAAAATCTGTTAAAAAAAGGCTTTCCCCAAAATATTCATTTACTTCTGCTTCTTGAGTTAATCAAGGTTACTAGTTAGCAGCACTTTTGCATGGAATTATCTGAGAGATGCTTCAGTGGAAAATGGTTTATTATACTAATAAATTATAAGGGCAATAACAAATAATGATAAGTTTAAAATAGTATCTACATGGGAGACAAAACTGAAAACTGGAATATGCAATATCAAGGAATCCTGTAGCTTCTGTATGCATCTAACCCTATCTTAACTCAAGATGCAGACTCATCCTGGACTGATGAAAAAGGTTGAATTAATAGTGGGAAATTATGCATAATAATTTAGGGCTGCATTAAATCCTTTGGGGATTAAGACATTATATAATTAATTTATTCATTAGTCATAAACTAATTAACTGAATCATTGAGTCAGGGAAATTTGCTAGTGAGCTCCCCCATTTGTAGACATTGGTCCCGTTTTTTTGTTTTAGCAAAACTTGGCAGAGCTGCCTGCATACAGTAATAGAGTTGTTCCTTGGTATCCATGGGGGATTGGTTTTAGAACCCTTGCAGATACCACAATCCATGAAAGCTTAAGTGCCCTATATAAAATGGGTATAGTATTTGCATATAACCTACACATATCCTCCTGTATATCTTCAGTCATCTTTAGATTACATATAGTACCTAATACAATATAAATACTATGTAAGTGGTGGTTATACTGTAATGTTTTAAATGTATATTATTTTTATAGTCAAATTGTTTTTATTGTTTTCTAAATATTTTCAGTTTGCAGTTGGTTGAATCAGCTAACTGCACAGTAAAAAAAAAGTGTGGTGTCTGTAGATACTGAATGAATTTCTGTATACATTCATCAAAATAATTTTCCGAGACAGAGATTTATGTTTTTTCATTGCATATTCTGTTTGATTCTTCTATGTCCTGACCCTTTAAGTAGATAGCTACACCCTACTTTCTTTCCTCAGATGAGGTTTGTTTGTGGACTTCTGGACTTTGGTTTCCAAGTATCTTGGAACCTTCCAACTCATTGAACGGAATAGAATTTGAGAAAATGTGTGCATCTTTAGACTAAAAGGAGATTCCTCCAGGCTAGGAGAGGCGTGTTTGTGTGCACATGTATAGGGTGACATTTGGCAGATACCCAAGGAAGTGGCAGCACCTCAGTAGTGATGGCCACGTGATACATTGAGAAGACCAGATGGGCCCAGTGCTTCCAGCCAATACAGTGATCCCCACACATAAGGAAGACAGAAGCAGCAGGCAATTGCAGTTGTCACCTGGAAAGATGGAATTCTCAAAGGAAACATGGTTAGTGACCAACTACTTGTCTCTGATGTTTACTACGGTTTAAAATTCCAGAAATTTCGAGTGGGTGAAAAAAACAACAAATAAAATATGATTGAAGTCAAATCTTCTGCAAGTCTGTGGAAATTAAGATATGTGTTTATCAATTGAGATTTATACATGTTACATAGAAATCCTGGGTAGAATAGTTTCTGCACATGGGCCGGAACACGAATAATGACCATAACCCCACATGTGTGTGTATACTGTGTGTGTTTTCCTATCAATGACACGAGTTCGTTGAAATCAGCTGAAGTCATATATGGGCATGGGACTCTTTTAGATACAGAAATACATAAATTTAGAAGACTACTACGAGAGATAGATTTGCCCATTGTTTGAGAGAAGATACCAGAATTTCAAAAAAAAAAAAAAAAGAAAGAAAAGAAAATGTGAGGATTCTTGGAATTTACCTGACCTGTATCCAACCTCTGATGCAAGTACATGAAGATTATCTGTTAATTCTTATTCTGTGGTGACAGAGACACACTGGCTCCATCTTGTGATGAAACCAGAGAATGAAACTAAAGGCCAAAATAACAGAACATCTCAGGCATGAAGGAGACAGAAATGGAAGGTCCATGAGATTGATCATCCAGTTCTAAAAACATAAAATGTTAATATCCAATTAAGTGTGAATCGAATTGGAATACGTTTTAGTGACACAATAGTGACCGTGTATTTTTTGGTAAATTCAATGAATTATTAAATGGGTGTATCATGACAATGCACTTATTTTTACTTTCTACACTTCATCCTAAATAATTTTCACAAACTTACAATAATAAAAATAATTTATAAATTATTTTTCCAGGTCTCTATTATTTTACTTGTAAAATGAGGGATTTATTACATTAATTGACCTATTGAGCATCTTCTAGATCTAGAACATGCCATAGTGATGGTGGTAATAGAATAACAATTCAGCTTATAGAAGCAAGAAATTGTGGTTCATTAATATGTTTATTCAGCACGTCTTTGTTGCCTCTGTTTTATAAGCTACTATTATAGTAAGTCCCAAAATTGCTAATATAAGATGAAAATCTTGCCCTCAGAAAGTCTGAAGACTATAGGGAAAGATATGTGTGTAAATAATCACTCAAGATGAACTTATCTGCATCTAGAACACACACAGGAATAAATATTTTAACCCAATCTTCTTATTTTTCTTCTCATGCAAAAAAAAAAAACATGGAGTTTCTCTGTTGTCGTCTGTCAAGAGTCAAAATTTTAACATTATCCACCAGAATACTTTAATTCACAGGTATTTTTAATGAATAGGAGGAGGAGGGTAGTTAGAAGTAGGGTACAGAAAACAGAGCTGAATATTGTTTTCCCTTCTCCTAAAGATTAGGGATTTGCCATATCAATAATATGAGAAAAAAAAGGTACACATTTGTTGAGTATGTGCTAAGCACTGTGCTAGGAACTGAATACTTATTGCCTCATTTAATTTTTGTAAAATGTATATATTACCAAATTTTACAGTTGTATGTGGGGAGGGGCACATCTCTATCTTGACAGCATTCTTCTTAATTAAAGTCATTATTTTTCAAACCAGAATATGGCCTATTCTTTCACCTATCAAACCTTCTCCAGTTAAGACTAGAGGATACTAGCAAATGTACTCTGGAGATAGAATGTTTCCCTATTAGTAATCACTCTTAAACAAGGGAATAGTGTCCTGAGAGAATGGTAAAGGTTCCACTGATTTAGAACATTTTAGATTAGACAAAATGACTTTGCTAGACATGATCCTGTTAGAATTATAATAAGGCTATGTCCCCAGCCTTTGCATGACTCTGAAATAATTCCTTTGGATCGATTCCGATTTTCATTGAAGACCTCTTCCTTTTTTTTTTTTTTTTTTTTGTTCAATTGGGGGGATTGATTCTAAAAATATATATTCCAGTCCATCCCACTAATAATGTATATTGTAAGGAACAATCTTGTGCTGGCAGGTGTATAGAACACTTGACCCAATAGGTCATTTCAATCTCTTATTTCTGTAATTCTATGAACCTTCTCTGACAATGTGAGCACTAGAACACCCAATATTCTTAAGAGCTGAATGGCTGTGAATCAGGAATTTTGATGTCTGGCTGGCAATATCAGTCAGCACAAAACTGCTGGAATGAGGAGGGATCATTTAAATGCCTTAGCAAGAGTGAGATCAATCTGGCAGAGCTACTGGATGGTGCATTTGCTAATTAAACTACAGTCTTTTAAATTGAAAGATGAAAAGAGCCAAATAGAGAGAAAAATGAGCAATACATTTGTACATGTAAAAAAAAAACATGCTTCTGTATGGATGTTGGCTGAAGCTTTATTCATAATATCTAAAATTGGAAGTATTTTATATCTCCAACAATAGAGGAATGATTTAAAAAATTAAGTTACAGCATGCAATGGGATACCATGCAGCAATTTTAAAAGTCAGCATTACGTAGGAAAAAATCAAAGATTTAGTTTTAACTAAAAAAGAAAGCAAATTGCAGGACACAATACTTAATAAAATGCCATATAACAAAAGTTACCAAATTGTAAAATTGGGTGTTTAAATACACGTGTATATAAGTAATATGAAACTCAAAATTATTAATATTGGAGTTACTTAGAGAAGAATGGGATTTGAATCGGAATAATGGTATTTGGCTACTTTTTATGTTTCTGAATTGCTTATAAATATTATAACAAGAATGAATTTTTATATTACTGTTTAAATAAATGTGTGAAAATAAAAGAGAACAGCACATTCTTTGCTTGATTTTACAAAATAAATTTGCAAAAGAAAAGAATATAAGGGAAACACTTATGAATCTAGAGAAATCTAGGCATAGGTCTTGATCTTTGATCTTTCTGAGTTTGCATTTCTTCATCTGTTAATTCAGAATAGTGACACCTACATCACAAGATTGTTGAATGAGATACCCTGTGCACAATCCCAAGTACAGGGCTTGCTCCAGAGTAAAAATGCCCTCAATGGCTCCTAATTAGCTTTCCTTTCTTTCTTCCCATTCCACACACTTACAACTTAAAAAAACAAACAAACAAACAACAACAACAAAAAAAAAAAAACAGAGTGGTCCCTTACAGACTTCCATTATACCACCGAGAATGGAAAACTGGTCAAATTTCACTTGAGTAAAATTTATAGAACACATAAGAAAACAACAATAAAAATTGGCCAAAGTACCTCACTAATCTAAAATACAGCAAAACATATGTTTCAGAACTGATCATTGGAAACAGAGTTCTAAAAAGGAAGAAGAGTTGTCAAACAGATGAACTTTAAAACCCAGGCAGGGACAGGATCTGCCCTTAGATATGAGTGACTATTTGAAAACATATGTACGTCAAGAGAGAAGAGACAGTAGTTGGGAAGAGAAGGTTACCGAGTTACTGGGTGTCTGTTTTTGGCTTTGACTTTGTCTTTGCCCTGTAAGAACTCTTGGCTGGAAATTATATGGGAAAATCCAGTGAATAAATTGGATATATTCCTTAGTTATTTATCTTCAGCTTGTGGCTCATCAAACTGGTGCTGTGATGCTGAGACTGCTCCCTGCTCGCGTGGCAATTCATCAGGCTCACGGTAAGGAGAGTGCTTGCCAAGGAAAGTGGTACAAAGCAGGATGGCGAGGAGGTCAATAAGCTCATAATCACAGGTGCATCCTGCAATGCCATTGCTGAGACTCTGCATCCCCTCCAAAAAAACATGGGTGTTTCTTTTTGGTTTATCATTTTAAGATCTAGGGCCAAAGCTCTACAGCCCATATTTTCATGTGGTGATTAGGATCCTTATAAAAATAGGATGAAGAACACACTAAGCCCTTGCACAATTTTTATTTCTGGATATCTCCTGAGTTGCCTTTTTTATCAACCCCCAACCACTCTGGCTCTTATTTTTCTCCTGGAGTAAGGCTCTTCTAAGAAAAAGCCCAATCATATTGCGTGGACTACGAAAGAGAGTACGGAGTTTCTGCTTTGGGTCGTGATGAAGTAAAGGAAGCAGATTTACCCTCCCATCCTGAAAAATGATAAAATGGATAAAATGTGTAAAATGACAGTTTCAGACATGAGTAACCAGAAGCACAGGACAGTGATCAGTGAGAAGAGGAACAAACTAGATGTGCCCTATGATTTCCTCAGCTTACTGGAGACAGGTCTTAACACAGAGGAGTCAGGGATCTAAACAGAGCTCAGCAATCTCACTGAGTGGAGGAAAGAATTCGGAGTGCAAGGAGGAGAGAGCTCTGGAGCTATGCAGAGGACGACCTAAGCTGAGTGTGTATGTGAGAAAAAGATCAGAGGCAGAGAAAGAACTACCAGAAAGAAGCAGGTAGAGTAATTCAAGGAGCTTACACGGGGCAACAGAAATTTTGGGAGAATCACTGTAGTAAAGGCCAGTGAGTACAATGAGCTAAACTGAGAGTTATGACCCTTGCCTTAGACAATATTCCTAAGGACCATGTGTGACATATTTTATTGAACTGTAGCTTGTTGCTATTTACCTACTCATATGAATTCACTTGGAAGACTATAGCCTAGCACATTAAAGATTCCTCTCTTTGGAGCCATGAATTGTAGAAATAAATCACTGCTGCTGATTGCACAGTCTGGATCACTCAGGAAGATACCCAAAGTTAGGGCCCATGCTCTGATGAGATTGACTGCAATCAGATCTCTGACCAAGCTAGCACTGCCCAATCACTGACATCTCTACCTGGGTCTAGCATCAAACCAGGCATGGTAACACACCCACCATCGTGCGCTGGACACACAGTTAACTACATGATTCCAATGCAAAAGTTACCAATGTACATCAAACATTGCATGTTATGACTTCTGCCAACAATTCTCCCATTTTTCTGATGTTGACAGAGGCCACATTTTATAGGGTATTGTCCCAGCCTGCTTCTGCCAAATTGACCATATGGACTACGTGGCTGTCTCTCTGGGAAACCATGGTGCCTCACTGCTGTTCAACTCTGGCCAGATGATTCTGGTACCATATTTTCCCTTGAAACAAAACTGTGGGGTATTTTTAGCTTTTCAGATCATTTGAAGCCTGAACATTTTGTCTCAAAGGATGCTCAGCAATGGGTCAGTTGTCATGGCCTTTGATAGATGCTTCACATTCCTTATTATCATCAGGTTATTGTCTGCATCATGAGGTGGACTGCATTTCTAAAAATCAACTCACAGGCCTGGCGCGGTGGCTCACGCCTGTAATCCTAGCACTCTGGGAGGCGGAGGCGGGAGGATCACTCAAGGTCAGGAGTTCGAAACCAGCCTGAGCAAGATCAAGACCCCGTGTCTACTAAAAATAGAAACAAATTAATCGGCCAACTAAAATATATATATATACATATATATATGTTTGTGTGTGTATATATATATATATAAATTAGCCGGGCATGGTGGCACATGCCTGTAGTCCCTGCTACTTGGGAGGCTGAGGCAGAAGGATTGCTTGAGCCCAGGAGTGTGAGGTTGCTATGAGCTAGGCTGACGCCATGGCACTCTAGCCCAGGAAACACAGTGAGACTTTGTCTCAAAAAAAAAAAAAAATCAACTCACAAAGGTTTCTGATTTTCTACCACTTTCTCCTCTCCCTAGTCTATAAACCTTAGTACGGCAGTTTGGTAACTAAAAACGGCTTTCCCAACAAGAGTTCTTTTCCTTTTGTTAATGAAAAGGTGATGGGTTACATAGGATTATTTTAAAAATTGACTCCTAACCTGAGGAAGCCCAGTTGCTGTGTTTCTGAGTGTCCATCTGGATAGAACAGTGCCTACAGAATTCAAATTTAATTCTGGTTCAGCCACTTGTATTCTCTGTTGGGGTGGACGTGGTTCAGGATCACATAAAGCGTTACTACTTGGTTGAGTACACTGCTCACTGAGTGTGCTTGCAGTGGCCCATGGAGACAAAGGCGGGAATGGAAGTTCAGGTTGCCCACTCAGCCTCCTTTGATGCTCAAAGAGTAGGCTCCTTGTGTTTGCTGGACAGGAATGGGAGTCCCAAATCCCAGCTAGGGCTTTACTGGAACATCCCTGGCTTGGATGGGTTGGGGTGCCTTGTTACTGCTCCCCACTTGGCTGTCACTGACAGTATGGATGGGTGGCCTCATTAGCACCTGGTGATGGTTAAAATCCTGAGCCCCTACTAGAGGCCTCCATCTCCACCCCAGCAGGAGGGAGGAGTAGCACCACCTTCTTGCTGGGTGGGAGTGGAAATCCAGGCTTGTTATGTGGTCTCCTCCTCACCACGGCACTGAAGGGGGTGTCACAACCCCTTTCCAGGATGAAAGTTCCAGCTGCCTATTCAACCGTCCCTGACACCACCTTTGTAGGGGACTTGGGGCCACTCCTTCTAGCCTGATGAGAGTAGAAGTCTAGGTTTTCCACTCTGCCTGCCCAGGAATGGAGAAAGTTTCTCAGTTTTTTCTGGTGTTTGGCTGGACTAGAGCAGCTATTGTCTAAAAGTTTCTGTCTTGCAAATCTGCCTCTTTTTCTGTATTACAAGAGGAAATAGGGAAAACCACACATACTCTATCTTCTCAGAAGGTCTGTCTGGTTCACATTCACAAAAGTTGATTTTTAAAAGAAAAGTTTACTTCCACTGAAAGCCAGTTCTATCAATAAAACTAAGTTGCTAAGAGTTTTTGTTGGGAGAAAATTCTACTGGGAGTGGCTATTGCCCAGGCATTTTCTGGGTGGATGTGAATGCATTTGACTTTCCTATACAGAATTAGGGACATAGATTAGAGGCATTATAGGCTCCTTGGACAGATTCAATAGCATCATTTAGCCCAGAAGAGATTCAAAAGAGAGGATGAAAGGAAAAAGAACGACTGTTCAGAAAAGAAAAACACACCTCAAGGTTAGAATTTTCTGGTACTTTATCTCAGAGGACAAGGAAGGTTTAGCTTCTTTTAGAGGAATATGTGGGCATTTATTAAATTCAGTGACTCAATAGCATGTACCTCATTCAACAGAAAAATGGAGCTAAAACCCTTGCAGAGATTGCTCAACTTCAGAGTCCTCAAATTTTTGGCATCCCTGAAGATAGCTTTCAATCCACTTATGTTTCACATTATCATGCTTCAAAGAAAGCGTTTGTATTTTGTTTCTTCCCAACTTTTTAAGTCTCACCTCCCCATGTTTTCTCAGCGATGGCTTATGCAGTAGTCATTCTGCACTATTCGCAGTGTCCTAAGCCTTCTGGGACCAGTCAGCCTTCCTCTCCTTTGCCAGAAATGCCCATCCCTGCCCACTCTAACCTGTTTTTTTTTTTCCTTTCCACACCTCTGTGACCTTGTTAGGCCCTTTTTGAATTATCCTAATTTGAGGAAACAGAAGGTACTCCCTGATGAAACCCTGACTGATTAAACTGCCAAATGCCTTATAATCTCAATATTCTTATTTAAACGTCCAGGAACGGGACTACCAATAAACCAGTTTAACAGGTCACATCTGGGTTGGTAACCAGCCCTCAGTTAACTGTCCTTACATATGGAGGCCACTGTTGTCCACATAGATGTAGCTAGGAGGGCAGCAATCCCATTGGACCAAATAGGACTGCCTAGCCCTGATCCTTTGGAATGTTCCTAACACAAAGAAATGATAAATGCCTGAGATGATGGATACCCCAATAACCCTGAGTTGATTAATTCACAATTTATGCCTATATCAAAACATCACATGTACCCTATAAACATATACAACTATTATGTACCTATAATAATTAAAAATAAAAATAAATAATGAATTTTATAAAAGGATTACTGAGGAAGAATATTACAAAACACTAAAAAAAGAAATTGTAAAGATGTAAAAAGATGGAAAAATCTGCCTTGTTCATGGATTGGTAGAATCAATATTGTTAAAATGTCAATATTACCTAAAGTGATCTACAGAATAAATGGACACACTCTTCCTCTCCCACTGATGACATTCTGCTTCCTGCTTTCTGCTGCCAGTGATCCCCATATCTCACCCTCATAAATATGACCACTCATCCTGGTACTAAGGGAACAGGGCTGACCAGTGGGGGGAAACCACAGCTGCTCCAAATTTGGCAGAAACATCAAAAGTGCATGAAATAACTTACCAAATTATGAAATGTGAGTCCAGTTCCACATTGGTATAAAAGTCATAAATTTTCTCATGACAGCAAACAAAATTAGAAGACTTACTGGAGCTATCTTGGGGCAAGATGTTCCACTATCAAGATATCTATCATTCCAACACTGTTATTATTTTAGGCACCATTTATATCTATGTTGTCACCATGCTCACATACATTCTTCTTATCACAGAAATACTTGCTGTTACAGATACCTATTAGAAGTAAATTCTCATGTATCATTAAAGCATTAAAAAGTGACTTGTTAATGCACCCTCATCATAAAAGCAGTACATATTCTAACCAAATAAGTGGATTTGTTGCTTTAGGAATGAAAAGTTTGAACTATTATTGCTTAGAAATAAAATTTCAGTTTATTACTAAAAATCAACTATGAAAATCCCCCTTTTAGTATAAATTTTATTAAATGGTATTTTTTCAGCTTGGAATGAGAAGTGATTTTTCTGCTAAACTAATATATGCATGTGTCCTCATGATTTTTACCTTAAGAATATGCCCAAACCTTAAGAAACTCTTCTCTCTGATCACTTTACATTATAATTAAAACTATTACTATTTTTAATTAGCAGAAACTTGTCCTCACCTTAGGAGTTACGTTAAATGCAACGTGTGAAGTCCCTACATTGTCCATAAATAGATTATAAATGAAATACTTTACTAAAAAAGAAAAGTAGGAAATATCTACTTGGGAGTTGTATGCAGTTCAAATAAGCTGATTTAACGCCAAAGTAAAGACATTTTTAGCATGCTTTCCCAACTGAGACCAAACAGATGCCTTCCCATTTGAGGGGGTGTCACAGGGAATCATCTGAGCAGTCTTCACATATGTATGCTCAACAGAACTCAGCATAAACAATGGTAAGTTGCAGTCTGGTAGGAAATTTATGATTAGCTCATTTCCCTTAGGTATATTCCCATTTGGAAATACAGGGCTTGCTTGTTTGCTCTTAATTTCCATTTCTACAGTCAGAATAGTGGGCTTCAAAGACGACATGGATAATGCAAGTCCTAGAAACCATTAATCATAAATATTTATGGAGTCCCTATTCTGCTCAAGGCACTTTGCTCAGAAAATCTAAGAATCTGTTATATCAAAGACATTACAGCACATGGCAGCTATGACTACAGCCATGGTTTTGCCTAACAGCAAAGAAGAGAGTCTTTACTTTGCTGACACCAACCATGGAAGACATGCGCCCCAGCACGGCTGCATTCCTTAACTTTCAACTAAGGAGCTAAAAATCCTGGGGAATTCAGTTAAATGGTCAGATCTGGAAGAGAGAGAGGGCAATGCCTCATCAATGAAGAGCTGTAGAAGACGGAGAAGACACAGGAGCTGTGGGTGAGAGTCTAATAAGGATCATGCACAGAAGTTACATGTGTAAATCTCATTGCTTGGTAGTTCGTGACTCAAGGAACGTTCTGTTCCAGCTGTCCCTGATGGCTGGGATCCTCCCCTCTGCTCAGCGTGGCCATACCTGACTGCAGCATTCTGATGATGGCCTTACGTTCCGTGCAGTCAATTCCACCACATCATTGCCTTGCTAAATGCTAAAATGAAAATATAGCTGCTTCATCTCTTGCTTTCGTTTTTTTCTCCCCCACCTCTCAGGCCCAACTCCCACTTATTTACCTGCTTTACAAGTCTCTGTGTGTCTAATTTCAAACAGAAAAAAAAACTTATACAAAACACTTTTTCAATCTCATTACTGTATCAGAAGAAAGTATCTCTTCCAATCTTCACTCCCATTAAGCTTTGGAGCCGAGTACCCCAGAAATATTATACATTCATTTTTCCTTGACAGTCATGCAAAAAAATCATTACCTGTATTATGGTACATTTTTTTCCATCTAAAGATATTGAAAAGTGTTCATAGAATGGAACCATTAGTACGGACTGTGCATGAATGTTTCTATGCCATGAGATTCCACCATTGAGTCTCTTGAGATGGTGTACTAAAAGCTCCTTTAAATTTGAACTTTTTATTTGGATTGTATTTGCAGGAGGCTTTTAAATGCTGTATTTTAGGAAGATTTGTTGATTCATAGAATGAAATCAAAAGTAAGTAGTGAGTTTTGAGAAAATTTAAGCAGCTTAATGTAGAAATTAAGTTAAGGCAAATCCCATGGCTTGCTGCAAAGTGGAATTAGACTATAGGCACAGATATCAAAATTGATATTTCTTCCTGCTGTGTTTGTCTGCTAACAGGGAAAGGATCCTGAAAGGGACCTGCTAGAGACAGGACTGGGGAGAACAGGGGTATAAACAAATGGCACTGCTTCAGCTGGAGCACAGAGAACAGGACTCATCAGCCAGAGGTGGAGATGGAAACCAACCAACAGAAGCCACGATGCCCCAGGGACTCTGGAAGGACTCAGCAAAGAAACTCAAGCGGGATGGTTCACTTTACTGGTGAAGAAATTGTAGATCATATCATTTGCATCATCAATTTGATATGAAATAGTGAGGAAAATACAATTGACCTTTGAACAACATAGGTCTAAACTATGCAGGTCCATTTATATGTGACTTTTTTTCAACCAAACGCAAATCAAAAATACAGTCTTCAAAAGATTTGGACCTGCGTATTAGGAGGGCAGACTTTTCAGATACACAGGTTCCAACTGGGGTAATTGAGTATGCACTGATTTTGATATACGCGGGGTCCTAGAACAAATCTCCTGAGTTTACCAAGTGATGACTGTATTGGCAATGGTAATATTCGAGGATACCAATACAAGATGGGGAAACCAGATTTGCAATTACAGAAAATGAATCCGATTCAGTCATATGGAGCATTCGTAATGACAAACCAGAGTCACATGGAAGCACAGAGGCTTGCTTGATAATTCATTTTAGGATAAAATGTATAAATAGACTTTATTTTAAGCAGAAACACAATTATATTAAAAATAGCTCCTTGTTTTATAATAGATTAGGGCTCAGCACAAAATCTCTCCTCCTATGTAAATGACTTATTTAGCTGAACAAATTAATTTGTAGTTCTGTTTAAAAATGTAGAGTTTATGGATTCTCAAAAGGCTTAGTGGAAACATATTGAGTTCAAAAGCCCAAACTTGTTAACATTTACCCCTTATTTTTACTTTATTATGATATCCTATGCTGTAGATGTTTCTCAGAGACTTTCAAAAAAAAATCTAAGTCACCCTATTATTCATTTTTAATAGCCAAGTGAATTCAGGTCTTTGAGAATGGTTAAAGGAGGGCAAAGAAGGAACTCACTTTTCTTAAAAAGGATAAGTCTTCACCAACTTTAACATCTCGGAGCTATAAATTGAAAGTAATAAAGATTGATTAACCTTAACTGGAGAAAACTCCCACAGACCTTGAAATACTTTTGTGTAGGAGATAAATAATATAGCTGACTAATGATCTCACAAGTCCAAATATAGAAGGTGAACGGGAGACATCTACAGGTTCTTCCTTGTTTGGAGCACTGCTCAGGTCCTTGTTCTTTGAAGGAAATCTATATTTATGTGCCACCAGATCTGGCCTGTCAAATCTACTTTTAGTTTGGTGACTAACTGACATCCTGATGACATGAACAGTTTTTACAAGTGAATATATAAATATGTGTATGCAATTTAAAAGCTTTGCTTGTCATCAGATTTGGAGAAGAAATAAAAGAAAAAATATGATATAAATTTTCTTAATAATTCACATATTAATACAAGACTAAATTTTGGTTTGTGTGCCTCACAATGAGATCAGCACTTTGTCTGCTTTGTTTCCTATTGAGAAGTTCGACAGCTTTAGAAACCAAAAAAAATCACCAGTTAACTCTTTTTGGCACCCATTTTTACCTCAAAAGAGACCGTTTTATTATTTTCCATGATGGAGAATTTGTGTGTGTTTTTTGCTTAAAAGTATCATCGTATGACAAAGGATTTCATGCATCCAGATATTAATTTATTAATAGTAAACTGTTAGTGACCTTTGTTGTAAGACTGTTGATACTTTAAGTACATTTTGAAAGACTGAATGAGGATAAATAGTTTATGTACAGTCATCAAGCTTAGGACATTTAGATCAGAGATCCTCAACCTGAGCATCTCAACAGAAGCTCTCTTGATCATTTGTGAGGTTTGTGCCCAGTAAGTTGTGGTTCCTAATAAAGTGTCACCTTTGTGTCAATCAGGTGGAGTTTGGGGCAGGGGACAGGGGGCAGTTCTTATCCCTATGCTAAGACTATATCCAAGATCCAGTGTGGTGGAAAAGTCATTGAGCTTTGTCCTTCAGCCTGAATTCAAGAGTTCTCCTGTAACAAAGAACTTCTCATTCATCTTAGTAAGCTTTTCTGAGGGAGAAAGTGAATGATGGAACGGGGATACTGTGCATATCCTGTACCTAAATTTAGCAGTAAGTAATAGTTACTGCTAAACCTTAATAGCCGTACTGACTACAAGTTATTGTAATGCATTATTTTTACCAAAATAAAAGGGGGAGGAGCTTTTGTGAAAATCTGGCTATGATCATGGCAGTTGTCTCAAATTTTAACTTCATACTTCATACATAATAGGGGGGAAAGGCCGGAGGTAGGAGGGTTTAGAATTATCAGTTTAGATGAACTCAAATGGCTACACTCGAATGCTTATAAGAAAGCTAAGCAGATGCCCTGGTGGTCCAAAAGATCCAGCTGTGGCAGTTCCTGACTTACATATATTCCAAATTTTAAGAGAGAGAGAGAATTGTCTTAGTCCTCTAATTAGCAACAGAGTCCAATTCTAAAGCCAGAAGAGTGGAAAATTCACGGGAGGTGGTATTCCCCAGCTTACATCCTGGATCTGACCCACACTGATTTAATGAATTGCACTTATTTAACCTCTTTGTTCCTCAATGTCCTCATTTACAGTATGAAGAAATAATGCCTATCTCTTTGTGTTACATGAGGATTAAATGGGAAAACGTGGATGAAAGTCCTTTATAAATTATAAAGCACTATACAAATGCAGTAATTATTACTCCCCAAAATAGTATAATGCCTAAATATAATAGGTGCTAAGTGTTGTTTATTGAATGAATGAATAACCAAAGGAGAGTTGACCTGTTTGTTTAAAACAAGCCCACCCTCAACCCAACCCAGTGAAGCAGCTTCTCTGGAAGTGAAAACTGGACCAGAGCATGTTGAAATGTCCCTTCTAGGCTTTTTTAAATTGACAAGTAAAATTTTTATATATTTATGGTGTACAACGTGATATTTTGATATATGTATACATTGTGGAATAATTAAATCAAGCTAATTAACACATCCATCACTGCACATGCTTACCAATTTTGGTAAAATCTCTCTTAGCAATTTTAAAGTGTACAATAAATTATTAACTATACTTACTATGCTGTAAAATAGGTCTCCAGTCTTTCTGACTAAAGTTTGTGCCCTTTGACCAACATCTCCCATCTCCACACTCACCCCCAGCCCCTGGTAACCTCCATTCTACTTCTTGTATGGATTCAGGTTTTTAGATGTTACACATTGGTGAGACTATGCAGTATTTGTCTTTCTGTGCCAGAATTTCTTTCTTTTTTAAGGATGAATAGTATTCCATTGTGTATGTACCACATTTTCTTTATCCGTTCATCCGTTGACAGACACTTAGGTTGATTCCATATCTTGGCTATTGTGAATAGTGTTGCAATAATCGCGGAGGTAGATATATTTTTGATATATTCATTTCCTTTTGTTAGGGTAAATAGTAGTAAGATTTCTGGATCCTATGGTAGTTCTATTTTTAGTTTTT
>CAUYRT010074733.1:0-33391 GCA_963574885.1 Lepilemur ruficaudatus
CAACTAAGTATATATAGAAAAAATTAGCTGGGCATGGTGGCGCATGCCTGTAGTCCCAGCTACTTGGGAGGCTGAGGCAGAAGGCTCGCTTGAACCCAGGAGTTTGAGGTTGCTGTGAGCTAGGCTGACGCCACGGCACTCACTCTAGCCCGGGCAACAGAGGGAGACTCTGTCTCAAAAAAAAAAAAAAAAAAAAAGAATAGTTTAAATTCTAGGTAAAAAAAAAAAAATCTATCCAACTCAACAGATAGAATGAGAGCCCAAATCTTAAGGTGAAAATGGAAATTCCTTCAGATTGGAGGTCTTTCTTCTACCCATATGAACATAAAATGAAAAGTTTTCCTTGTGAGAGAACTGCTAGAGCTGTTTGTTCCCTCTCCTTTTACTTCATTAAACATTAAAAAAACAAAAACAAAAAACCAAAAGAGGAAACCAGAAAGAAAAGGTCCCCTAACTAGGCTGTAAGAATGCAACATCATTTAAAAGGGATCAGGCCAGGCGCGGTGGCTCCCGCCTGTAATCCTAGCACTCTGGGAGGCCAAGGTGGGAGGATCGCTCAAGGTCAAGAGTTCGAAAAGGGATCAAATGGGCCATGACTGCTGCTTACTTACCACCATCTCTCAAATTTGTTTATATGACTGTTACTTAAGAAATGGTTAGGGAAAGGCAACTAACCTATCACCTACCCTCAGCAAAATCTTAATTTCTTTTGTAGAGAGCTTCTTTGCCATTTAACGAGAAGCCTCAGGAATAAACTCGAGCTGACCTTCATTGTCCCTAACCTTGATCATCAGCACTTCTGAGGCAGATCTCCAATTTGCAAAGCAACGCTAGTTTGTAGAGAGCTTGCCTATGTGCTTATAGAATAAAGCTAGTTTATTGTTTCTACTACACTTCTCTGTCACTTACTGGCTGTGGGACCCTAACCAAACCATTTAACCTTTATGTGCCTCAGTTTCCTTATCTGTAGAAGGAGAATAATAGTACCTACCTCAAAGGATTGTTATGAGGATTAAGTAAGTAAATATTTATAAGGCACTTAAATCTGTATCTGTTATATAATAAATATGTAAAATAAAAGTATAGACACTTTCTAGCACCCACCAGTCAGATTCAGTCACATTTTTTGGTAACTCTGAAGCTTGGAAAACCAAAGAAATCAGAGGGATTTTAAACGAGGCAATTCATTGATAAAACTGTTCAAAAGGAAAGAGTAGGACAAATTCAAGTTAGGACTTTATCTAATGACGAAGTTCACAGCACTTGATTTGGAGTAACAAAATCTAGGTTCTAGCCCCAGCTCCATTACTAAATGAGACAACCAAAGCAAAACAATTAACTACCGTTTCCCTTCCCATTTCCATATTTAAGATAATAAACCGCTTAACTCAGAGTCTGATTCTCAGGCTCCAATAAGGACATATGTAAAGGTACTCAAAAGTTTTATTACTTAAAATGTGAGACCTCCTAGCCAGCAGTGTTAGTATTACTCGGAGCTTGTTAGAAATGCAGAATCTTGCACCTCAGACCTAATGAATCCAGAACTGCAGTTTAGTATTTTTTTTTAGTTCCGAATATTTTGGGGGTACAATTGTTTGGTTACATAAATTGCTTTTGTACAGTTTGAGTTAAAGTTATTGTATCCGTTAGATGTGAATTTACCTATCCCCTCCTCCCTGCTCCAAGATCTGCAGTTTAGATCTGCACTATCAAGAAGCAAGTCCTAAATTCAGATTCTGCTACTTTCCTGCTTTATTATCTTGGTTATGTGATCTAACTTCTCTAAGTCTCAGTTTTCACATCTCTAAAAGGGCAATAATAAAAGCCAGTTTTATGACCAGTGTGGCTCATGCCTGTAATCCCAACAGTTTTGAGAGGCTCAAGTGGGAGGATTGCTTGAGGCCAGGAGTTGGAGACCAGCATGGCCAACATAGCAAGATCCCATCTCTTAAAAAAATGGAAAAGTTAGCCAGGTGTGATAGTGCAGCCCTGTAGTCTTACTCAGGAGGCTAAGGCAGGAAGATCACTTGAGCCCAGGAGTTCAAGGCTACAGAGCAATGATCATGCCACTGCACTCCAGCCTGAGCAAGAGTGATAATTTGCATAAAAGCATGTAGAACAATGGCTTGTACATGGCTGAGTTCAATAAATATTTCTTAGAAATGTGTTGGCTTATTACCTATCATCAAGTGTCAGCACGCTTTCCTGGAGTTTGATCCCAGGAAAGAGGCAGTCAAGCCTAAGGAGGAAGTGAATGGATAATTCCTTCCAGTTGCAGAATAGGTAAAGCCCCAATTTTCTTTTAAAGGGCCTCTTGACCAACATGGGGGGAGTTTCAGGGAGAGGAAACAAATTTAAGAAACCCTAATCTCCACCAGCAGAGCAAATGACTCTAGACAGGAGATGCTTGAGGACCGTCACACCTAAAGTTGCACACCTTATTTCCTCTATCCCCTGGCTGCCAAAGAAAGCTGCTGAATGGCTTTGTACAGTACATTCAGTTTATACTCACTGATGGAACAGGCAGATTACAAACCTCTGAGTCATTCCTGAACTTCTAACTCTCAGCTCCTCCCTCCGCCTTGGAGGTATGGCAGCTGAGCTTTTGGCTTCTGGTTGCATGCCACCTGTAGAGTCACTCTACTGGAACAGCAGCTGTCAGGTGAATTAGGCAGTCCACCTCACTCAATAGGTCAGCTCCTTCATGGGGAGAGATGAAGAGAGCTGCTTCCAAAGACAAGGCTTGGCTCACAATGTCTGATGGCCAGTATTCTTCACAGGGTGGTGGTGGGCATATCACAATCACTAAGAGGCTTTTTCAAATCTCATATGCTACCACCCCCTTACCAGATCTCCTCTAGTAAGTCTGCTATTATTTATAGAAATGGGCTGTAGCTCCCAAATGTGCTAGGATACAGAAAAATATAACAATTCAAAAAACCTCTATCTTAAAGGGCTAAAAGAGGAAAAGGACTAATTAGTATATGCAGGAAATACTGCCAAAGATTTGCCTATAATATTTAGAGTATTCTAGCAATAGGGTATTGGCCAAATCACTTACCAGATATCAAGTAAATGTTCCCTTTTCCAAATTGTGTAATCAACAGGATCCTATTTGGATAACCACTTACTCGATAATGTAGTTATTTCCCTCTTACTCCTCTTACCCTATATCATCACTGGTCCACATTTAGGACCCTCACTCTACAGGGGAGAAGCCAAATTTTATTTGATTCTCCATCCTCAGGACATCAAGACCATAATCTACCACATATCCACATGACCAACATTAAAACCTTGAGAGATGCTCCTGATTTTAACAGGGTCCGTACCTATCAATAAAAATCGGAGCTAGCCAAGCAAGCAGGACTGGCTTAGCTGATGGAGCTCACACAATACACTAACAACCAGTAGGAAAAATCTTGTCCCTACAGTCTTCCAATGCAGAAGGAACAACTTGTATTAAAAGGAAATAAATACGTGTAGGACAAAGGCTCCTCTCTCCCCAGAACCAGGTCAGAGGACCAAAGCCATTTAATGTCTGTGTTTCATAATGGTGATACTGGAAGTCAGCCGGCACTACTTAGTCAGGCCACTTAATAGCCTGAGCAGCGTAATCTACAGAGTTCACACTTTGACCCCCTTAATACTCACAGGAGTTTATCTCTTTCTTTCTCTGTCTTTTTTTTTGGACAAAGTCTCACTCTGTCACCCTGACTGGAATGCAGTGGCATCATCACAGTTCACTGCAATCTCAAACTCCTGGACTCAAGCGATCCTCCTGCCTCAGCCTCTTGGGTAGCTGGGACTACAGGCACACACCACCACTCCTGGCTAATTTTTGCTATTTTTGGTAGAGATGGGATCTCACTCTTGCTCAGGCTGGTCTTGAACTGCTGACCTTAAGCGATCCTCCTGCCTCAGCCTCCCAGAGGGCTAGGATTACAGGCATGAGCCACTGCACCCAAATAGGAGTTTCTTTAATAATTTTACCCAACTGTCATTTTACAACAGTCTCTTGCCTAAAGGTTCACTGATCATTCAGTAAAGACTGCTAAAGATAACACTCCAAGGCCGGGCGCGGTGGCTCACGCCTGTAATCCTAGCACTCTGGGAGGCCGAGGCAGGTGGATTGCTCAAGCTCAGGAGTTCAAAACCAGCCTGAGCAAGAGCGAGACCCCGTCTCTACTAAAAATAGAAAGAAATTAATTGGACAACTAAAAATATATAGAAAATATCAGCCAGGCATGGTGGCGCATGCCTGTAGTCCCAGCTACTCAGGAGGCTGAGGCAGAAGGATCCCTTGAGCCCAGGAGTTTGAGGTTGCCGTGAGCTAGGCTGACGCCATGGCACTCTACAGCCCGGGCAACAGAGTGAGACTCTGTCATTCATTAATTAATAAATAAATAAATAAATAAATACACTCCAGCCTAAGAATCAATAGTCCTGAATTTTCCTTTTTGTAGAAACCCTTATCATTCTTTAACAAATATGTCTTGAACATCTACTTAATATGTACACTAGTGAATAAAGCATACAAGAACTGTCACCATATACTTTCTCAGAAACTAGAAACTATTCCTTCACTTCTGCTAGGAGTTCTTACAAGTTTTAGCGACTAACACTTTGCTTTCAGCTCCTCACACTTTCCTTTTTTCCCAAATGCCTTGTCTTAAGGCATTTGGGGAAAAAGGCCTCAGAAGAAAAACCTAGAGAAAACAGCCTAAAGCACACTGCTGCCTAGAATGGTTACTTTTGAAGTCCATTTTTTAAATAACCAATCATCCAAAAAACAATGCCCAGATCACGCCTGTAATCCTAGCACTCTGGGAGGCCAAGGCGGATGGATTGCTCAAGGTCAGGAGTTCAAAACCAGCCTGAGCAAGAGCGAGACCTAGTCTCTACTATAAATAGAAAGAAATTAATTGGCCAACTAAAAATATATAGAAAAAATTAGCCAGGCATGGTGGCGCATGCCTGTAGACCCAGCTACTCAGGAGGCTGAGGCAGTAGGATCACTTGAGCCCAGGAGTTTGCGGTTGCTGTGAGCTAGGCTGATGCCACGGCACTCAATCTAGCCCGGGCAGCAGAGTGAGACTCTCTCTCAAACAAAAAAAAAAAAACCCAAAGCCCAAACACTCAAAGTTTCCTATAATGCATCCAATAAAGTTCAAAGAAAAAGGCCTGCATGTGGCTTTATTGGCCTAACAATAAGGTCCTGGGACCACCAAGCATCATCAGTCTCTAACAGTCAACTGAGATTATTAAAACAATACAAGTTTCCAGATATAATCCCACCTTTGCTGAATCATAATATGAAGGTAGGATCCAGGAATCTGCAATGTGAACAAGCATTCCAGGTGATGATGCCCACTGCAAGCTTATAGACCTTTTAAAATGCAATCATGTTAAAATAAATAGAGACCTAAAGAATCTGAGCAGTTGAAGGAAGAACTGAAAGACAGTCAGACACTAAGAAAGAATTATTGCTAAAGATGCTTCACCAAGGTTTTAAATTTCACATCTTTCACATCTTCAACTCTATCACATAAACCATTGACACAGGGCAGAATTACCGTGTGGCTTTAGTGGAAACCACCAAGTCTGGTTTCCTTTCTACTGCCCACTCGGATTCTAAGAACTAGGAATGCCAGCCCTTCCTTCTCTGAATGTCTTCTTCACTGCTGCCCTAGCTACCTTCCCATGCCCATGCATTCATTCACCTACTACCAAACTAAAGGCCACTAGAAAAAACAAATTTGAAGCTGGGCATGATGGCTCATGCCTGCAATCTCAGCCACTGAATAGGCTGAGGCCAGAGGATTGCTTGAGGTCAGGGGTTATGACCAGCCTGGACGACACAGCAAGACCTTATCCCTAAAAATTTTTTTAAATTAGCTGGGTGCATGGTTCACACCTGTAGTCTCAGCTACTCAGGAGGTTAAGGTCATTCAAGCTCAGGAGTTTGAGGTTACAGTGAGCTACGATCGTGCCATTCATTGCACTGCAACCTGGGCAACAAAGCAAGACCCCATGTCAAAAAAAAAAAAAAAAAAAGAAAAAAGAAAGAAAGGAAAAAAAGAAAAGAAAAGAAAAAGGAAAAAGAACAAATGCAATCATCCCATCAGTAGCACCCCATAAGGCTCCGCCCATCTCCATCTTCAGTCCATCTAGTAAGCATCTGGGAATCACTGTTACTTTGGATAGTCTGACAGTCAAAGTGAGGGCACTGAGATCTGAACCCTTGCTTTAAAAAGTGTTGGGCTTTAAGACTAAACATTTCACAAGACAAAACCAACTTGATTTTTTTGAACTCAAATTTCAGACTAGGACTCATATAGGAGATGTTGTGCGGTGCTATAAGAGTGCTGTAAAGGAACCACGGGTATTTATTTAAATGTCTCGAAAAAGTCCAGAAATAATCTAGAAACATCTTTGGATTGATTTACTCAAAGATTCAAGCTTTCAGTAAACCAAAGCTCACAGCTTGGAAGAGCAATTCTCAGTGGTATAAGAATCAACTCCCTTTAGCTAGGGTTGGTTAAGCATGTTGACTTCAAGAATCCAGAAGTGAACTGTTGTCCTACTTCAATTCCCAGCCCAAATCTAAACCCAGAGCATCTGTGAAAAGATAGTATGTCACAAAGCTGGGACACTCACAGATAATACTAAAGCCATTGCTTAGCATTAATTCATTTGACAAACAAGAAGTCAAATAATGTCAAGGCTCTGAATTAGTCTAACTCAGGTGTTCATTTAAATCATCTGACAGTGGGTAGAATGGAATAGAACAATGACTAGCATTTCTGTCTCCTAGCAAGGTTAAAAAATCTTTTCTCAGAAAAGTGAAAGTACATCTGACCTTGAGAATCAAAGCGGTAGTGGTCAGTTCTCCCAGGTCAGAAGACTATTTTACCCTCTAAAGCCTACCTTAATAGCAAAAGTAAAATCTATTATCAATTACGACTACCACTAGACACGGTCTAATCTAGAAAGCCCAAGCAGGTGCTAGCAATGCTGACAAGTTGAAAGGCTTCTTGGTATCTTGGTCATATTGCTTAATTCTCAGGAAATTTCTACTCCTGAGCTTGTTGGGCTTTGCTACTTTTAAGGGTCAAAAGCCTTCTAATAGCTTTCAACTTATTGGTTTCTAGGATCCTCAGGGCTAACTCTAAGAGGAGAGTAAAAAAAATAATGATATCAAAATTATGTAGCCCTGTCATCCCAAAAGTGTTCTGAGCTTCCCTAAGGGCTTAAGGGACAAAATAAATTCAAAAGGTAAATCCAAAGGCCTTTTCAAATTCGCTGTAGGGTCAGTCTATCTGGTTTGGGTTAGCAGTTGTGGAATGAGCTAATTATAGTGTCCCCTATTCTGCCAAAACACTATCTAGAACTTGCTTCATTTCCCAAGAGGTTTCCTTACCCTGTTCCCTGGCAGCAGAAGAAGCAACAGCCAAGTAAGACAAGTATCTCCCAAATGATCAGCCTCTACCTTGCTGCTGAGTGCCTGGAAGAACCTCAAGGTAAATCCTACAGGTTTCACTTTATCTCTGTCGACCATGAAAAACTAACACATGGCAAGCCAAAACCAGTCTAAGGCTTTCCTTTCTTTCAGGTGCCAGCAACTTTAAACCATTTGCTTTAGAGAAAGCATAAATTCTTTGCAGCAGTCAAGGTTACTTGTGGGACCGTCCTTGCTTGGATTAGAGGGCCAGGACTCCCTCAGCACAGTTTTTCTGTTTAAAAGGCCAAGTTATTTAGAGCCAAAAATGCTGGCAATTTGAAATTGGAGGCACCATTACCTGCAACAGTATTTCTAGGATCCAAAAACTAACAAATGTCAAGTAAAGCACCCTAAAGAATGAAAGGAAGATCCTAGATAGACTTAAAATCAACAGCAATACCTGGACAAGCAAGTAGTATGACTGGTCATGTGACCATGGCATCACTATCTCTTGCTGAGTATCTTCATTTATTGGCCTGCAGTCTGGTGGAACCACTCTTCTGGTTCTTTCTCCAATCATATGTTATATCATGCAGGAGGTTTTACAGAAGTGCTCCACCCCACCCAAGCTCCTCCTATATAAAGAGTAAGTGAAAGAGTCCCAAGGACAAAGAGGACCTGAGGGTCCCACTTTTCTTTTTCTTTTCCTTTTTGCTACCAAAATAGCAAGTCAGGGTCCCACTTTTCTAGCAGAAACTGTTACGGTGTGGTCACTAAAGGTTTAAATAATTGGGTTGGAGAAACGGAAACAAGCAGTTTAAGAACTAACAAGGCCCTTCCTACGAACCAGAAGACGAAATTAGCCATTGTTCAGCTTTGGCCCACAGACAGAGTGCGTGCATCTCTCTTCATTTCTGCCACCCTTTTACCTGTTCACCCCCGCCCCTTCCACCAAACAGACTCTTTCCCTAACTCCAGTGGAACACCACACCTCTGTTCTCTACTGGCGGCTCATCTCGGCTCTTTTTCCAGAGTAACGCATCTCTCCCTTTTCCACCTTTGACACACCAGGTGACAGTAGGGTCGGGCCTACTCACCCGCCGGACTGCAGGCCGGGGCGGGCAGCGTTCACTTCACCCCCGGTGCCGAAGAGAAGCGTAGCACATGGCGCTGGGAGCTCCACGCAGGGCTGGCGGCCAGCCCAGCGCAGGGCCCCTTTAAGGCGCGCAGGGGTGAGCGCGGGTGTGGGAGGGAGACCCAGGCGCTCGAGGGCCCGCGGTCGCCTCAGCCCCACCCTGGGATGGCGTGCTCCCTCCCCTAGCTACTCACCTTGGCTCCCAAGAGTCGGGCGGCCGCAGTGAGTAAAGCCATAGCGGGCGAACTCCAGGATCTGGTGGGGAGGGAGGGGACAGAGCTGGGCAGGAATGGGAGCCGCCGCCGCTTCACCAAAGGCCACGCCAACCCGTGGACAAGGTTGAAAGGAGGCGGCTCGGGGAAAGGGTAGACTAACCGGCGGCGGCGCCCAGCCCGGGGTCCTCAGCGAGGCCCCGCCCACTGCCCAGAACGCGGTCCCGTCCCTCTCAGGGGACTCGCCCTGGGCTCGGCCATTGGCCCGGTGGGGAGGGGGGCGGGACCTGAGCCGTCGACAGCAGTTGTGGCGGGGAGGATTGGGTCGCCCGGATTAGGCCAATTGAGAGCGGATGGGTGGCAGGAGGGGGGTGTAGGTGGCTAAATATGTGCCTGAGAACTCAGTTAACTTCTTTCTTCAGCTTTTTCATTTGGGGTTGGTCCTGAGGTGAATACTAAAGAAAAAGCTCCAGGACTCAACCTTGGAAGGTCGTCGGCAGCCAACAACTTAATATACTATCAGGAAAACTGATGATTACCCATTCCTCCTAACCCTTTGGCGCGCTTTCTTGAAGAATGTCTTTGGTTAATGACTTCATGGCCATGGAAGTGACATCTATGTGTAAAACAGGCTATGATGCCAGAGATCATTTGCTGCTTGGTGGAGATCATTTGAGGTCAGCAGAGGCCAAGGTATTATACATACTAATAGATCCCAATATGTGGAGAAAAGCAAAAGCAGGAGTGGGAATCGAGTGCTTTGTGAGATGTCAGTTCTCTTTGTAACGCCAGGAAATCCAAGTCTTACAAACGACCCCCTAAAATGAAGGCTTACCAAGCAGGCTAGAGCCTCTGCATCCTGGGCATTACTCTCACGGCCACTCCAGTCATGTAACACCAAACAGCCAACCCACCCTACATTTAGCCACAAGATTAGGAGCTGCAGACCAACCCCTCACCCAAGATCAGGCATTAGGCACCCTCCCTTTTTGTCACCTCCCTCCCTTAAGGGCATTGGGCCACTTCTCCTACTTGGCTATCTTCTATATTCCCTTATCCTGTGCTCTCCAGAGACCATTAAATGACCCTTGGCGCTAGAATGATCTTCCACACCACTCTCTAACTCCTCCGGGTAGACAAAATCTCAGGACTTTTGTACCTCCCTAAGCCTGTTGTCATTGACCCAAAGGCAGAGGGGAGCTGACCCAAGGACCAAGGCACATTATCTATAAACCCCCAGCTCCAGTGAACAGTCCTTTTATTAATATCTCATCACATAGTGGTAACAAGGTTCAGAGGTCTCAGTACTCATCTAAGCCAGATTTGGGTAGACCTCTTTTATAAAGAACTTAGTTTATAGCTTAGACTTGGAAAAAGAGAAAGAAAACTCCTATTTTCTCTTCCCGTTTCCTTATACCCAGCTTCACACCTAACAACCAATGCTCCTCTGACTTGAGGATCAGATAGGTAGGTCTTAGGAAAGAACTTTGGTCTTTCGGTCTTTCTCCACCTGTTCCTCTCTCTGGAATGTAATTTAAATTAAAAAAAAAAAAAGGAAAGAACTTCATAAAGAGAAGCCATGCAATGCCCCAGAGGAGCACTGACTTCAGCTACCTCCCTGGTAATTTCAAAGCTCCATTGATCAGTATTTGCTCCAAATTTAGCATCTCACAGAGAATTTCCTCTGGAATAACCCTAGAATAGTCTGACCTGAGTCCTTCCTCCTGGTTAATTATCCACAGAGACTAGCCAGCAGACCAGGAGACTGAACTCCAGTGCCCCAGGAGACAGAGGCATTCTCAAGGTGAGGCTTTCAAAGGAACTATTGAGTGGCCATAGGGTAACTAACCTATTTTGGAGCTTTAGTGATTGGAGGGAAGGTGGGGAACAGCAACACTCTGAGCCTCTTGACACTGTATCCTGGAACCTAGTGTCATGAGGACGTCATGGACTTGTTTTGAAGTTGTCCAAACCTGACATCCCCTGCTATAAGGTCAGTTGGAAAGGTCAGGGATCAAAGAGGCTTAATGAATTCTCCCAGAAGCTGGCTTAGAGTCTCTTTCTGAACACTGATGGGATCTGGGAAGTTGGTGAGAATGTTAAGGGAGAAGGATTGGCATGAATAAAGCAGCCAAGTGACCTCTAGGTTCAAATACAAGTGAGTGTAAAATTACAGTGTAAATGATAGTAAATAAAAACAAAAAATAAAATAAAAAACAAATACAACTAAGTGCCTGGGAGCTAGAGGGGGCAAAGGAGAAAAGGCTGAGCACTGAGGTCACCATGACCTTGGGAGGATCTCGTTAAAATGGACAGGGGCAATGGTGCCCCCTGGTGGCCATAGACAAGTGGGAGCATGCAGCCTAAATTTAAACCCTCTTAAATTACATGAGTAAACCAACCTTCTGTATTTAATACATAATACCTAAAATCTATTGAATACTATTTTCAGATACTGTCTAAATGCAGTGTATGCATTATTTAATTAATCCTCACAACAACTCTGAGATATGTAGATAACATTAGTATCACTAAAGAGGAAACCAAGGCTTCGATGAAGTATGCTGCCCAGTGTCATAGCTTGGAATTGGCATAGCTAGAATTCAGATTGAGGTTGGCCTCACTCCACATCCTGTATCATCTTTCTTTTTTTCCCCCTAAGGCTAGTCAAGTAAAGCAGTGGAAGTGGAGAAGGAGCAAAGAAATCTGTAACTGGTTGTGATCAGTTAGTTGTAAACACCATTGCACTTGGACCACCCGAGAGCCTGTATCTAACTACTAAGCTGTATTGTTTATATTATGATTGGCTGTGAATTATCAGCTGTAAGTGAGTTAAGGGTCATTTTTGAGTCATTGTCAACTGTCTCCTGGGGACATCAGCTCAATGTGTTGCTATATTTAAAGATATTTTAAGCCAGGTGTGGTGGCACATGCCTGTTGTCTCAGCTACTTGGGAGGCTGAGGTGGGTGGATCATTTGAGCCCAGGAGTTTGAGGCCATAGTGTGCCATGATCACACCTGTGAATAGTCACTGCCTTCTAGACTAGGCAACATAGCATGAGCCCATCTCTAAAAAAATAAAAAAGAAAAGAAACTATAATTTTACTCATCTGTAAATGTAAAACCTTTGACATCATACATGCAATAGATGACAAATGGTGACAAACACTTAGAACTTAAAATGATCAGAAGGGTAAAAATGGGCTTCTTATAGGTAATTAGTCTGGAAAAATGGCTGAACAGAAGATATAATGCTTTTCCATTACAGATTACTAGGATTAAAGGGCATGCATTCAAACTCTGAGGTAGTTTTCAAATGAATTTAAAAAGTGCTACTTTATATAGCCACTGGAAACTACATGGAGACTGCACAACATAGAGAGGTGTAGCAGAAAAACTGCTGGCCTAGGAATAAGATGATCACAGGGGTTCAAGTATTGGCTCCTCACTGACCAGCAAGATACTTAGAAACTAAGCTTAGTTTCTCCATCTGTAAAATAGGAATAACGTCTATTTCTTAGAGTTATAAAGACTAAATGAGGCCGGGTGTGGTGGCTCATGCCTGTAAGCCTAGCACTCTGGGAGGCCGAGGCAGGAGGATCGCTCAAGGTCAGGAGTTCGAAACCAGCCTGAGCAAGAGTGAGACCCCGTCTCTACTAAAAATAGAAAGAAATTAATTGGCCAACTAAAAATATATAGAAAAACTTAGCCGGGCATGGAGGCACATGCCTGTAGTCCCAGCTACTTGGGAGGCTGAAGCAGGAGGATTGCTTAAGCCCAGGAGTTGGAGGTTGCTGTGAGCTAGACTGATACCATGGCACTCTAGCCTTGGAAGCAGAGTGAGACTCTGTATCAAAAAAAAAAAAAAAAGACTAAATGAGAACGCGTATGTGCTTACTGTATGAGTATTCAACATATGTTAATTCTCTTTCCCATGCTATCCATCCCTGTCCTATATTTAAAGGAATCTTGTGCCTGCTGTGAACCTTTTTAACAACAAAAAATCCTCTAAAACTTATTTTTGTTTTTTGAGACAGGGTGTTGCTCTGTGGCCTGGGCTATGTAGAGCAGTGGTGTCATCATAGCTCGCTGCAACCTCAAACTCCTGTGCTCAAGTGATCTTCCTGCCTCAGCCTCCCTGGTGTGTGCCACCACACCTGGCTAATTTTTCTAATTTTTTCACTCGGGCTCAGGCTGGTCTCAAACTCCTGGCCTCAAGTGATCCTCCCATCTTGGCCTCCCAAAGTGCTAGGATTATAGGTGTGAGCCACCATACCTAGCCCTAACACTTATTTCTAAATGACTAGATTTTCACATAATAAACTTTCCTATTTACACCTGGACTTCATTTAATGCTCTTTGGAAATGTTTAAGTTCTAACATTTTACTGATAATTTTTTTTCCACATTGTCCTCTCTGGTTTTCTGATAAACTAATTTAGAAGTCATCCAAAACTTAAAGTTTAACCAGATTTGCAGGGTTAGGAGTATATGCTCTACCAAATACTGGCTAGAGTATTTTGTTATAGTGAGCCTCCAGAGGGTTCAGATAAATTCATAGATTCTTTGTGGTATGAATTAAGAGGTGTGCAAAAGTGTATCTTCCTAACCTTCTCAGGATCAAGTCAAAAAGATAACTTTGCCCTTTCCCATATAGGACATATCCCTGTGTACCAATGGCAGAGACTCTTGGGCTTGAGAGTTCTTAACAGCTGTACCTTGACAAGCCAGTGAAGTGCATCACAAGTAACTTACTGATTAACATTACATTTATTTTATCTTCTTTATTAAATCTTGTGAACAATTTGTTTTACAAATTAGAAGTTTCGGGTTTCCTTTAAGAGTATTCTCACTTATACTTTTGATAAGCTTTCAGATGGAAGAGAAAGGAGTTTTTAGATGCCAAGCAGGCAATGGACAGAACCCTGGGTGTACTCTCAGGTGTATGAAAAATGTGAACATTATTCATGTGCATCACAGAAAAAAAAAAAAGGTTAATAACAGCTGGTTTGGGAAACTGATTTGACAGGATGCAGCATTTCTTATGGCTGTTGAGAGAAGATGGAATTAATACCAGGCTGAGTTTAGCTGACGATATTAGAGTGCTTGCTCTGAGCTAGTTGATGTGTTAGATTTCATAGGGACTTGTGGTACAAAAAAGCTTTGTTGAATACGTTCATTCTGTGTGCCAGGCTTAGTGCAAAGTATTATTAAGAGAAAAAAGACTTAAAATAGAAGCTATTCTCTAGCTATAAATATATAGCTAGATCAGATTGGCACTTGGGAAAGTTAGCTTATAGATCCAGTTTTGCCACTAAATATAGAACTTCAGGAAGTTCTGTGGCTTCTCTGGGCCTCACTTTCTTCATCCATAAAATGGGTAGAGGTGAAGTAGATGATATTTAGATTCTAAAATGCTGCAATTTTAAAAATCTTTGAAATGTTTATTCAGGTGTTCTCTCTTCAAGGCATTCCTGGGACAGAATGTTCCATTCCAGACCCTGAGACAGCCATACCTCAGGATCAGGGTGTTTAAGAAGTTTCCAAAAGAAGGTATCCTTTAGGTTTTCATCCGTGTGTCTCAATATAGAATCTCAACACACAAAAAGTGAGGACAGATTTACAGTTCAGATTGACGATGGCTAGTGACGGAGATGAGAAAGATATACTTTATTGTGGTTGTTGGCATCAAATCTAAAAGCTTAGGCTAGCAAGCAAGGCCTTTCATTAAATAACATTCCTTACCTCATCTGTCCCTATCCGATAAAGCCCTTACTTTTCAGCTGAGTTGGTCACATCCATTTTCCCCTTCCTGTCTCTGCTCTTGCTGGTCCCTCCATCTGGAAGGGCAGGAAGGGAAGAATAATGCATGTCCATTATTTCCTTCAAGACCAAGCCCTATCTTACTTTATTTTCACCAGCACGAATACAAGGAATTTCTAGAATCCTATACTACCATACACTTATGTTCCACTGCTTATTCAAAGAGGTTCCTATCTTCTCCGTAATTAGACTCTAAATACATGGTATTGAGTGAGCACTGAATAAATGCCTATCTAGTTTATGAGTGCAATGGAATCTCAGAAGGTAAAAGAATTAAAGGTTCAAGCCCCTCCTATCTTTGTCCTACACAAATCCCCAAACTTTTCTTTCCTCTCTGTTTTGTTTCCTGTCTATAATCCCCCATATTCAAGCCTAATGTAATGGCCGATTCCGGGCATGAAAAGACAACACAGTTTATACTTTTGGTTTCATGTTTTTTCAGTTCATTTCAGTAAAAACATAATATAAAAGGCATTGCCACCATTTTCCCCTCCTGGGGGTGATCCATCAAGCCGGACTAGGCTGCTCCAGTAGTTCATAGCTCATCATGAGATATGTGCAGGGCATGGTCACATAGATCTGCAAACAGCACACAACAATTTGAAGGAAAATGCCACTCTCATATTGATATATGCCACTATCAAGAAAATACCCCAAACCAAACTGGCACACATACACTAACCACCATTCTTCAGAACATACACTTATAAATGATAAAACATCCCCACTGCTCTGTCACTTGTATCTCAGGTGAGGGGGCCACAAATTCTAAAAGCTGACAGAAAGAGAATGGAGAGGAACAACCCAACTCCCTAAGCCAAGTGAAATGGAAGCCAGCTCTTGAGCTAAATATCAGAGGATTTCTGGCGTGGGGGTGGGTGGATTAGGGAATGTGCCAGGTTCCACAAGGGTATGAGAACAGAACAGGAGATTAAATGGGGGCAGCTTACCTGTTCGCTTACTACAAAGTTTGTCTTTAACATTGTCAGCCTCTCGGGAAAAGAATTCAATGAGCTCATCCTCATATTCCTCCACAATGCTCTCACACTGCCAACCCAAGGGAGAAACGAGTGACAAAGGGCAGCAAGAGGCCTCTTGCCTCCACCTCCAAAGAGGAAGACAAGGATATTGACCAAGCTTTCTTTTTTTTTTTTTTTGAGACAGAGTCTTACTCTGTTGCTCTGGCTAGAGTGCCGTGGCATCAGCCTAGCTCACAGCAACCTGAAACTCCTGGGCTCAAGCGATCCTTCTGCCTCAGCCTCCCGAGTAGCTGGGACTACAGGCATGTGCCACCATGCCCAGCTAATTTTTTCTATTTTTGGTAGAGATAGGGTCTCGCTCTTGCTCAGGCTTGTCTCGAACTTCTGGGCTCAAACGATCCACCCGCCTCGGCCTCGCAGAGTGTTAGAATTACAGGCGTGAGCCTCCACGCCCAGCCGACCCAGCTTTCTACTTGGGTCCTCCAACAACCCCCTTAATTTCCAAGAACCAGCTACCCACTTCCATAGCTCACCGCAAACTTGAGGGTGCCGCTGATATCTGAATCAATTCGGATTCCCTGTAGGTCCAGTTCATTGGATTCTCCATTCCGGCCCACTACACGTACGTAGTTCTTGCGGTGGGTGGAAGGGTCAATTTGTTCCCCGTACTCCTTCATCCGGTCACATACCTCCTCTAGCAGCTCTGTGAGGTGGGCCTCTGAGCGAGCATAAGGCACCTAGAAATGTCCTCAGCCTTGGGTCATTCTCTTCTACCTCTATACATTAGTAATTTATATCCTTTTCTTTCCAAATCTAGCTCAATCAACCTATTCTAAAAAGCCTTCCCTAATTAAAAATAATATGGTTTATTTGTACAGTTTCAAAGTACTTTCAAATATATGATTATATTTTACCTCATTATATAATTCTAAGGAGACAGGTATTGTTAGCTCCCAAGTATACAAAAACAGAACACTCTTTGATTAACACTGATCAACTATATTCTTTTCCTTTTTTTTTTAATTTTTTTTTTTTTTTTTTTTGAGACAGTGTCTCGCTCTGTTGCCCAGGCTATAGTGCCGTGGCGTCAGCCTAGCTCACGGCAACCTCAAACTACTGGGCTCAAGCAATCCTCCTGCCTTAGCCTCCCGAGTAGCTGGGACTACAGGCATGCACCACCATGCTCGGCTAATTTTTTCTATATATTTTTAGTGTCCAATTAATTTGCTTTCTATTTTTAGTAGAGACAGGGTCTCGCTCTTGCTCAGGCTGGTTTCAAACTCCTGACCTTGAGCGATCCGCCCGCCTCGGCCTCTCAGAGTGCTAGGATTACAGGTGTGAGCCACCACACCTGGCCTCTTTTCCTCTGAATTCTCCCAATTCTTATGAAGATAATTTTTTTTGCATCAACATGAGACAGCAGTAAGGACAGCATTAGAGAGGTAGTGAAGGCTTTGAGGATAACAGCTATTATAAGCACTTCACAAGTATCATAATCTTAACATTTCTTTATATATATATTGCTTACTAGGTATGGCTTTGTGTATATCTGTTATGTTTTCAACTAAAATAAATTTCCTAATTACAAGGATAAGACCTTTTATTCTTTTTAAAATGAATGTTTGTATGCATACCACAGTGCTATAGTAAAAACATGAGTTGCGGATTAGGGATGTAGAGAAGGGGCCTGATCAGGGCTCTTGGAGCCAGGAGGCAAGTGCATAGGGTACAAGCTTCCAGCCTCTTTCGGTAAGACAGAGCCCAGTCTTTCAGATACCTCTCTGAGTCTGTTTTCTTCATTTCTGTTAAACCAAGGTCATTCTTAATTAGTTGAGTTTTCACACAAAGCCAGAGTGAGCTACTGTACTTGGGGGAACAGTAACGGTTACCTCCACCACTGATTGGCTGCCATCTGGATTGATCCGGAAAGATCCCATCTGAATGGTCTTCTTGGGATCCACTTGGGCAATTTCCCACTCTAGTTCATCCACTAGAGCCCTGCAAGCTTGTGGAAGGGGAGAGAATGGGGGCAAGGGATAGGGTGGAGGTAGGGTGGGAAGAGAATGGGATCAATCCAGGGATTTCCATTCATCTTCTCCCAAGCCTTGGATCTCATACCCTCCTGTGGCTTTACTTCCTCCCACTTCTCCTTCCCTTTGTGCCTTTACCTCCACAGTGTAGATCCTGGCTCCTCCGAGCCCAAGCAGTTCCCAGCAAGGCCCCCAGAAGCAGGGCCAGACAACCCCAGCCTTTCATCTTTAGTGTAATGGGGTCGCTCCACCTGGGTTTGGGCGAGAATAAAACAGGTGTGAGAAGCCAACTCCATTTTCCTCTGCCCCCCTACTCCTCATCCTAGGGCTTTCAAAGGCCTCAGTGTCGCTCTGGCTATACTTTCCAGGAAATGGCCCGAGACACAAAGGGGATCCTCTGTTCCAGTGCTTGAGGCCTCGGATTACCCCAGGGCGGTGGGGTGGAAGCGTGAGCTCTGTAGAGCTCAGTCCCAGACACTATGTCTCGACAGGTGAGGGCCTAATGTAGGTACTTTAGCATTGGATGCTTGCGGCTCATAGGGCTATGTGACAGCTACAGGAGAGAAGCTGGCGATTACGCGGGAACATCAGGCACTGGGAAGCTGCCAGCAAGGAGCCTTCAGTCAGGCCATAAGGCCGGCAAGGAACACTCGATATCTAGCGTGTATTTGGACCCTGCAATGAAGACTCCTGCCATCCCACCTCCAGCCTGCAAGTGACTGCCCGTGCGAACCAACGTTTCTAAGGACTCCGCCATTCCTTTCGCTCCAGTCCATCCCCAACCCTCAGCGCCCCGCGCCTCTGCCACCCGCATCCGTCCCACCTCTGCTCCCAGGGCCGCCGCCGTGGCCCAAGCGCTGGAAGACCGCTGGACTCTCACTTTGGCCTCGGTAGCTCTCGAACCTACACCTGGCTGCGGGGGAGTGGGGCTGTCCCGAATTCTCCAGATCGCTTCGCCGCCTTCCCAACACGAAGTGTCCCGGCGACCGCCTGACTTAGCTCCCCGGACCCTAACTGACACCTAAGCAGGGTTCGGGTGCGCTACCGTGCGAGATCCCCCCACAGACCAACCCCAAACCCGCCCCTCCAAATTCTCCCGCGAACAGGCAGTTTAGAAGCGACTCCGAGACAGCGAGGACCCCAGTGGATCACAAAAAGGACCCAGACTTGCGTGGCGAACAGCTCCACGTGACCACTAGGGGTCAGCCAAAGAATAAGAGTGTCCTGCAGCTCTGCGAGCCCGGGCATTCAGTATGGGAGTGGTCTGGCGTGCGCTTGTACCACTCTAGGTGGGGCTAGACCTCCAAAAAGGTGCGCTGCTGGCCGGCGGTAAGCACAGGTTTCAATACACAAAACTACATTTCCCAGGAAGCACCGCAACACCAGGCAGCTCCTTTCTCAGTAGCTACAACTCTTTTAAGATATCCTGGGAGCTGTAGTTTGTCGGCTTACACTATTAACGGGTAAACCATACTGTACATCTTCTAACATTCTGCCTTAGGGTACTAGACAGCTACAGCAAAGACCTAACATTGTCCAGGAAAGACATAATTATTCTCCTTCCATATCCATGACTTTGGCTTCCAGAGCTTTACCTTCAATTCTAGTTGGGCATTTGAATAGGATCTTAGTTTTTCCAGTTGTATTAAGAAGCCAAAACAAAGAAGAGGACTGAAGTCAGAGAACCCACACTAGCAATTCTCTAATGAGACAGATGATAGACAATACTTTTGTTTTTATTTTAAAAAACATGCGGTTTAAAACAAAATTTAAAAAAAATAACAAAACTTGGGACAGGAGAGTGGATGGAAGACAGATGCTTCTCAGCTGTCAGCAGGAATAAATGAAGCCAGCAGCCAAGCTTTGTCCAGGATCCAAAGGCCTTTTTGGCAATAGTATTAACAGCATCAGCTTACTTGGGCCACCAAGACTTTACATGCTGGCCCCTCCAGGCATCCCTCAAACAGTTGGTGACATGAGCTAAGTCTTGAACTGTTGTATCCTCTGTTACTGTCTAGGATTTTAGCCCCTAGCCAGCTAGGAACTGAGAGTTTTGGTTCCAGGAGCTTCTCTACCTGGATATTAATCACCCAGGTTATTTACTAAGAATACTAATTACTTTCCATCTGGGTCAATTCTAGACTGTTTCTGGCCCACTATTTTGCAAAAGATGAAGACAGAATCTGGCTCCTAGAACCTTTGCGACAACTCTGCTGTATTCCAGTTCTATTAATAGCACCATCTGTAGACCCTGAGCAGGTCCAATTCTGGAAGTAGACAGTATAGCCAACTTGGGAAGCCATTCCCCCAGTTCTGGGGCCACAGAACACTAAAGGGAGAGGGCTGTGGTTCTCTGAGGGAGGTAAGGTCAGAGCGCCAGCACTGAGGAGAAGACAGCTGCATCTGTCAGAGACAAAACCAAGAGCATGACTCCTAAGGTGAGTGGAGAAAAAGCACCTTCTCATACTTCTTTTGAAAGAAAAATGCAAGAGAAAAGAAGGCATGGACCATCACCAAATATTTTAGAATTGGGCAAGAGGATGTTATAAGACCAACAGACAGTTTCAATAATAAAATCTATTTCACTGAATGTTAGGAGGATTAAGTGCTTTGTAAACTGTTAAGTGCTTTACAAATATAAGGCAGAGGTGGTATTGCTATCATCATTATCATCATTATTGTTGTGGTGGGTATAATCTCCATATATGCAATCAAAATCCACTAGTCCAGTTTCCCTTGTCCCTTCCCCAGTCTTACTCTTGGGACTTGTCTGGCCCTCAGGTTCAGGCACCTTCCAGTCCATCTTTCGGCCCTTCTCGTAAAGACCCTTGAGCACCTTGTGGAAAGACTCTGGCTCAGTGCCATTCTTGCTTAGTTCCAGATACTTTCGGTAGAGCTGAAGGGCTGTACGGGCATCCTCAATACTGTCATGAGTCTCCCCTTGAATTTTCAGGTCTGGGATAAGTAGAGGTGGAATATTGTGGGACCTAGCAAAGGGAGGTAGGACATGTCCCCCCACTCCCACCCCTGACTCCCAGAAAACAATAAAAAACTTGACTGCCACAAGGGAAAGAGTCAAACACCTTCCGTAGTACAAAGAAGGGACCACTAACTCAGGGTCTTCCCTACTCCCACTTAGTCCCCTAACACTTTTTCTGCTCTTAATGTACACGAGAGGCCTATAAGGCAGAGCAACTCACCCAGAAAGTACCAAGCAAGGAATCGCAAAGAAATCATTCGTTTTCGGGGCATGTGGAACAGGTAGACAGTGTCAAGGACTTGGTCCTTGGGCACCTGGCAGGAATAAAAGCATGGGAGACGTAAGGAAGGGGATCTATAATTTCCCATTCTCCAAAAGTACAATGTATACCCTGAGGGGCCCACCCTCAAAAGAGGACTCGCTCAAACCATGAGGTTGATGACCCGGAAGTCCTTCTGCAGGCCATGGCCCACAAACTTGACTCCAATGTCAATGAGAAAACGAAGCTTTAAGTAAGTAGACTTGAGAGTTGTGAGGTGCTTGGAGGAAATTTTGGCATCGAGGTCTCCAGGCTTTATCCCCGAGTATTGAGTCAAGTAATCTACCACCTAGGAATAGAGAAAAGGACTTGTGAAGCCAGGGGCAGAGTCTCCTCCTACCACTGTTCTCTGGGTTCTCAAGCACTCTACATAAGCACAGGATATGCCTCACTTGCACCTCCATATCCTAATACCTGCTCCTGGGTAGAGATGTAGTCATCAATGAAGGGGATACCCTCATTGGGTCCCTGCCCCCGGACACAAGTAATTCTTGCTACTGACATCTGGCTTGGTTTAATAGTAGACTTGGTACCATCACTGCGTAACTCTGCTTCCTCCTACACAAGAAGAGTTAATAAGGGAATCAGAGAAATGCTTAGAAGTGCTAATGTTCTCAGAGTTCTGTTCCAGTGCCCCATCCTTTTGCTCTTAGTTACCTCATTAAGGGTGACAAACTCAGCATCCAGACCCACCAGGTCCCCAACCTGTGGCATCTCATTCAGCATCAGAGGAATAAAGGTAGTATGCGTTTTCCGCTGCTTCCGTGCCAAGGAGGCTTCGGCCAGCAGGACACTTGCCTCAATAGGGTTCTTGACTAGAAGAGAGAATACAGAGGACAGAGGGCTGGGGTAGAGAAGTGACTAGGGGAGAGAAGCCCGGGGTGGCTGATCAGGGACTCTGAGTCTATACTGTGATCCCTTAATAATCAAAGCATGTAAGTAAAAAGATCATGTCTGATGAATGACAAGGTAGAACAGGTGAAATCAGAAAATTATCAAGAATAAGCTAGCAAAAAACTAGAAAGACCACAGAGAAGAAATAGTAACATTTTTACTTTGGACCTTAGTTTAGAAAATCTAGAAAAATAATGTTATAGAGAAACCATAGTTTAAAGGTACCAAATAGGGACTTAACAAGGAGCTCATCTTCAAAAGAAGAGGTCTTGGGGATAAGAATGGTTAGACAAAATCATAACCAAAGCCATTTTGATCAAAATTACCCTATTACCCCTTCCCCCACTCCACTCTCAGGATTTCCTGCTATTTTATTTTATTTATTTTATTTTATTTTATTTTATTTTATTTTTTTATTTTATTTTATTTTATTTTATTTTATTTTATTTTATTTTATTTTATTTTATTTTATTTTATTTTATTTTATTATTTTATTTTATTTTATTTTATTTTATTTTATTTTATTTTATTTTAATTTTAACTCAGACAGGCATCTGAGATTTCCAGCTGTTAAAACTGAAGGTCTGATAAGCAGGAATCTCTTTAGTATCCTTGGAAATATTAACATTGGTTATCAATCTTAAATACTAAGAAACAATGTCCCAGATCTCATCTTGAAGCCCAATCAAAACTGCCCACACCCTTTGCTACCGACACCCTTTGCTACCAAGTGGCAAGCTGGTAAACAATGAAAACAAACAAAAAAACTATTCACACCCTTGGGTCTACTGTGTACCACTTACTGTTCAGGTTGTATCTGGAATTGAGATTTCTTTTGATGTAATAAAGGATAGCAGGTACTTTCCAATTCATGTCAAACTGTACCGCTTCATGCTATAGAAGAGAAAAAGCACTTTTAGCTTACATACATACCTCTTTTCCTTTCCGCAAGTAAGACTCAGGTACTATTTTTAATTCTGCTAATGCTTTTTATTCCTGAGGATCCTTCCGTCTTAAATCTGCCTGGGGCCGGGCGCGGTGGCTCACGCCTGTAATCCTAGCACTCTGGGAGGCCGAGGCCGGCAGATCGCTCAGGGTCAGGAGTTCAAAACTAGCCTGAGCAAGAGCGAGACCCTGTCTCTACCTAAAAAATATATATATACACACACACACACATATATATATAAATTAATTGGCCAACTAAAAATATATAGAAAAAAAAAATTAGCCGGGCATGGTGGCACATGCCTGTAGTCCCAGCTACTCGGGAGGCTGAGGCAGAAGGATCACTTGAGCCCAGGAATTTGAGGTTGCCGTGAGCTAGGCTGACACCACGGCACTCTAGCCTGGGCAACACAGTGAGACTCTGTCTCCAAAAAAAAAAAAAGAAAAAAAAATCTGCCTGGCATTGTATAGGGCCCTGAGGATAAGGATGCTAGAAAAAGGGGTGATGAAAGGAGGAATGGGCTATGTTGCAACTAACCTTATCAATAGGTTCAATAAGAAAGTCATTGAATAGATACCACTGCTGGTGAGTAACGCCCTGTGGAGAGTGGAGATACAAAATGATGGCTAGACCATTCTGTCTCAGACCATACATTGTGGCCATCTCAGGAAAGTGCTGCCCTGTACCACCTCACTCACCTCCTTGCGTTGGTGGTAGGTCTCTCCAACTTTGATGTGAGCCACCAGGCTGCCCCCTGTGCGTGAGTCCAGGATGTGTACCACAGTAGCCATCAGGTCATACACATAGACACCATGCTCCTCCTCTGCCCTGGCTGGGCCCCACTGTGAGGGGGGTACCCAGGCTGCTAAGCTAAGTTTAAGGATGGGGAAGGAAGGGGAACGAGGACAGAGGACAGGGAGGTGGGGGTATAGGGGATGGGGGACCAGGGTAGATTATCTCCATCCTAGCCCAACTATGACTCCCAACACTGAACTGAGTCACTGTGGGAACTACTAGGCCTTATTTCCTTCCTTTTCCCTCTGCTAAGTTCCACCTTCCCCCTGCCCTGCTTCACCTTCTGCCATGCCTTCTCTCCCTTATTCCCCTCCCTCTTTCCAGTTTTTCAACAACCTGCACCTCATCCCCATCAGTCCAATTGCAAACATCCAGCCCTTTGTTCTTGGTCATCTTCATGCGAATGGAGAAAGGAAGCCAGATATTCTTCAACTCCTCAATGGAGGGACACACCAGCACACCCTCTGGACTCCCTAGTTCCTTCCTATCAGGTCAGAAGAATTGGAAATTTGTTCTGAAGAGATCTAGCCAGTGACAAGAGGGACCACTGGGTAGTTCAATACTTTGACAACTTCCAAGACAGCACCTACCAATCAGCCAAAGCAAATTCCTTGTTCTTGGAGATTTCCCCACCGTGTTTCTTTATTGCCATCTTGAAGGCAACCTGAAGACAAAGGAAAAACATCTGATTCCTTAGAACATAATCATATATGAAGGTCAGAAGGGAAAGAAAACTAAAAAGTACTCCTAAAAGCCTGTTTCCAGCCCTAGTCCTTACCTCAGCCTGCATTCTCCAGAAATCAGCCTCTTTTGAGCTGTTGACCTCACAATTGATGACAAGAATATCTGGCAGATGGCGGATGTTACGGGTCTGAATCTTAGAGGATAAAACAAACAAGGAATGGCAGGGAGTGTAGAGAGAAAGAAGCCTGGATAGGAACCTAGGTCTGCATCCTCAAACTGGGGCTCCTCCCACTCCCCATAGATCCCTGGATGGCAGTGCTGACATAGCCAGCCCCAGATGAGATGGTAGCTGAGTCCCCAACATGGCAAGACTCTAGTCCAGTCCAACAACCCACTCACCGTAGGCTGGTACTTTTCACAGTTGTCACACCAGGCCTGTGTATTCTGTTCCAGGCAGATGCTTCGCTTCAGCACCTGAGCAAAGTCATAGTTCTTCCCAGTTTTATCTGAGAGGAAATTAATTGAATGCTTCACCCCTGGTTCTCCCCACTACCCAGTGACCCCCCCACCTCTCTCCTGATGTCACAGGACATTTGGGGGAGCCTTCCCAAGCCCAGCTACAAGGTATATTACTGTTGCTACCATCAGGGTAGGAGAGCGTGAAGAGCAAGGTAGAAGAGGCTCGCACGGTCTCACTGCCACAGCGGCAGAGGCTGCAGTTCTCCATCTCACAGCTGAACAGCTGCCCAATGACAGAGTCCCCCGATGAGCAAAAGCTGCTAAGAGTAGAGAGGGCAATATAGGCACACTGAGGGAGTTAGGAGACCCTTTAAGTCACAGAGGGGCCTGGCCTGCCATGGTGGCTTTAACTATTCCTATATTAATTCCATACCTGCCTCCAGCCCCTCGGTAAGCCTGTGGTACTTCCAGCTCCTGCATATCCTGATGTAGTTGAGTGAGAATGAAGCGATTCCACCTCTGAATGAGCCTGGCCAGATTGCCCTTGCCTGAAGCCTCATCTGAGTCAGCCAGGATAAGACCAAGGGCTGAGGCCTCAGGAATGGTACGGAATGCCCGAAGAAAATTATTGCCCTGGAAGCATGTTGGTGGAAAAGGGTTATTTTCTCTTTTGTAGCCATTTACACAGCAATGTCCCTGACTACTGTCCACCTCCCTTCCCCTTCCATTTTAAGTGTCCTGGGTTTCCAGGCACTGACCTGGCAAGGGTCACCACGAGAGAGGTCCAACATGTGGAAGAGAAAGCCCAACTCACATGCCAGGCAGAACTCCTTCTGGCAAAGGTGGTTCTGGATTAGACAGCGAACAGGCTCCAGGAAATAGAGCACCTGGAGGGAAGAAAAGAACTGGTGTAAGAAACTGGGACGGGGGAGGAGAGATGCATAGGTTAAGTGATCTAGTGGAAAATACAAAGCAGGAGTCCACCAAAGCACTGGAGCTCATAGAGGAGACTTGAAGGTTGTAGGGGAAAAGAAAGAATGGTAGAGGCCATGGTAAAGCAGGCTTGGTTGAGGAAACATGGAAAGAATAGGGGTTGAGGAGCCATGGGGAAGAAAAGCAGTAGGCAGGTTCAAGTTGTAGAAATACCCAACCCTTACCTGAATCATGCAGTTACAGTATGCATTGGGGATGTGAGGCTCTAATCCAGCAAACAGGGTCTTGTTGTAGTGTTTGAAGTCAAAGTCCTCCAGCCCTAGCTTGGAATATTTGATGGTCACCTGAGGCAGAAACAGTCTGAGCAAGACGAGGACATCCTCAGAGTCCCTGAATCTTCCCAGTAGCCATAGACTTTCCCAGAACCTCCCTCTCAGGTCCAGGGTGGTAGGTGAAGGCCTTCTGACTTAGTCCTTCAATTCTTTCTCATACGAACCCCTTCCCAGGGTACCTTTCCCCACATCTCACAGGGCCCCTGCCTTGGTGTCCCCCAGCACCTTGCGGTATTTCTTAGAAACCATGTGGAGATGTGGCTCCTCTTCCCGCCCTATCGGTGACTCAGTGACCTGGCTGAAGCTGTCAAATTCACTGTCCGACTCCTTGAGTCGGTAAGGAATCTAGGGATTTTAAAAAGAGGCAACCTTGTTGGATGTCTTGTCATCTTTGGCTTCACCCCCACCTTTATCCCAACATTGAAATAGCCACCAAGTCCTGAACCTTCTATTTTCCTAGCATTCTCAGCATCCACTACTTCCTTTTTATTTCCACTGCCATCACTCTACTTAATCACGATTGGACAACTGTGATGACTTCCCCACTCATCTCCCTATATATTCACGCTGTCCAGCATACGAGTACCAAACTAACCCTCCCAGAACGCTGTGCATCACTTCTTCCACTACATACTGGTGTTCAAGGCTTCACAATCTGGTCCTTTCTAACCTTAATCTCTCGCTACTGCCCAATACCAACAGCTGTTCCAGTCAGAATGTTGTACTCAGTCTCCCTCAGACATGCTTTTTGCATTTATGCTTCTTGAGACCTTCATTAACACTGTTCTCTCATCTTGAATATTCTTCTCTTGTTACTATCTACTTGCCCATATTTCAGATTTCCAGCTCAATATCCACCTAGTTCATTACACCTTCCCTGACCACTCTAACCCAGAGTAACATTTTCCCTCCAAACAGCTCTGGCACTGAATGCTTATGACAATCCTTTAGCATTTAACAATCAAATGTAAATAATTTCTGATATGGCTATGTCTTACCTTCACTAACCAAATACTAACTTCCTAAGAGCAAGGACCCTATCTTCTTTATCTTTGAATCCTCCCTAACACCTAGTATAGTTTCTTCAATTCAGTAGGCCCCAAAAAACCTTTACCAACTGTCCAAAAACAAAAGAAAGACTAGTAAAGGAAAAAGGAGAAATGCCAGTGGGCTGATGTGGGGGCTGACTGTCTCCACTCTGAACATACCTGATTGCGCAGCCTGGTGCGGGGGTTGGGTGCATAGCCAATGAAGCCCACCTTCTTCATGGTGCGAAGAATCTCTGCATCCACAGGTGGTGCACGCCTATAATCCAATATAGTTCTAGGGCTTGAAGGGTTGTGTTGTCTACCCATCCACTCCCCAATCCCCAAAGGCCAAGAAAAAAACAAAATACTGAAGGTAGACAAAAATCAGGAAAATGGCAGAATAATAACAAGGCTAGCAGAGAATTCTGGTATCTTGACCCTTTCCCCATCCCTCCTTTTGGCCCAGAGGTGGGGTACAACCTGGGAGCTGGAGCGGAGTTGGCGGCAGGCCAATCAGAGAGAAGTGTGTCAGTGGTGAGCGGGACAGGGATGAGGGAAAGAGGCAGCAGATCCTGGCTCCAGTCCAGAGGAGGCAGTGAGTCCACAAGACAGGGCAAAGCAAACTCAGTCTCACGAGAGTAGGGGTTGAAGGAAGGCTCAGGGGAATCAGTCCAGAGGTGCACACAGCCCTCAGAATCCCCAAAGGCCAGGGCCTGCTTGCTGGCTGACACATCAAAGGTCATTAGTAGAGGTCCCACAGGATTCACATGAAAGATGTCTGCTGGGTTGGCCAGGCCTGTAGGCTCACAGAACTGGCACTGCCCTAGGAGGGAGGAAGAAATCCACTGAACCCTGGAAGGTAAAAGGGAGCTATCCTTACATGCCCTTCCTACCCTCTTCCCTGGTATCTAGGCAAGATGGGTCCCAAATCCATGCCTAGAGAGAAAAAGAATGCCATCTGATGTCTCCCCACAAACTACAGGATGGTTTGCTACCAAACAAAGAGCAATTCTAGAGTTATTTTGTCTATTCCATCTTTATCTTTTTCCATGTTTCTCACAACAAAGGACAAAACAAAAGCTCTAATCTCTCACTAAGCCCAAGTGAAATCCTGGGACCCCAATGAAAGGTTACTACTTTTCCCAACAAAAATGTTGGGAACAGTACTCCTTCTGTGCCTACTTCCCCTTTGCTCATCCATCCCTCCTACCCAATCCTATATGCCCTTCACACCTGACTGGGAGATGATAGCAAGACGAGAAGTATATGTAGGAATGAAGCGCAAGAAGGCAGGATCCACATGTACTTGAAGCGGTGTGATGGCACGCATCATGCGCAGGTCATACACCTTGAGGAAACGGTCACAGGCAAGGCCGGTGAGGCGGCTGGAGAAGCCACAGGCAGCCAATAGATTGCCGTGCACATCAAAATCTGACAGACTCCCTGAGAAGGCATCAAACTCATGCTCCACCTTAAAAGTACGGAGGTCTCGCAGGGAAACCTGAAAAAGAGATAACTCAGTTATCTGCCAACTCTGTTATCAGCAAGAGTACCTACCACTTACCTAACCCTGTGAGGTTTCTACCAAAGGAACTAAGGCTATAAGTTGGATATGGACAATTAAGAGTCCAGAAAAGGCAAACAGAGAAGCCAAGAGCTGGATAGGACCCCAAAGAGAACTCTTGTTTACCCTTTTGGCTCTAAGGTACCTTGTTACAATAGAAAACATCAGGCTGCAAGACAATCTCATAGTATAACATGGCTGAGTAGGAAGTGAATGTACTCTTTTCATCCCTCATCTCCAATCCTACTATACCCTGGGAGTTGAGAGAAAGTACAGCCCAATCAGGTATCTAGTGAATAGGGCCCTGTGGTGGGAGAAATGGAACTTGGCCACCTTGCCAGATGTGTGGCCACAGAAGAAGAAGCGATTTGTCTGTCTCATGATGGTGACTCCAGGTGTTTCAACTGCATACTGGAGAGGGAAGCAGGAAAAACCAGTGAGAAAATGATTTTTCCCACAGACCAAAGGAACAGAAAGGTCACACCCACATCTCAGACACATCACCAGCCCAAGCATACCCTAACACCCCAATAACCTCAGGCCTTGAATGGGTCTTTCCTGCCCCAGGCCTGTACCTTCTGAGTCTCCTGAACAGTGTTAAGATCAATCTCCAATACGTGGTTCTGCAACCCACCAATGAGTAGAGTACTGCTGTCAGTCAGTAGGAGACTGTGCATATCCTCATTCTCATCTAGCCTGTTGGGGAGAGGAAAGGCTAAGGGACCAGGGTCTCACAATCTGTCAATCCCTTAGCCTTCCCACCCTATGAGGTACCCCTTCTCCCAGTCCAGAGCTTAGAAGCCACTTACAGGTAATCAAATATAATGAGGCCCCCACGAGCCATATACTTGAGGTTGTTCTTGGTGAGAAAAAGGATACCATTCTCCAGGCTCTGGATCTGCCGAATGTCATCACTGCCATTGACCTGAAAGGATGAGTAGCGCTCCAAAGCTGGGCCGAAAAAAGAAGTGGCATGGCCCTGTAGGGGACAAATATGACAGAAACACCCTGAGGACAGGGTCATTCCACATGTAGGTGAGGGACTAGACAGGGCCCAGCTTTTTTCTTTTCTTGCTTGGCCTTTGTGACTAGAAGCAACTGAGACCTAAGGCTAGGAACCATATGCCAAATATGCCTGTAGTCCTAGCTACTTGTGAGGCTGAGATGGGAGGATCACTTGAGCCCAAGAGTTCCAGGTTACAGTGAACTATGAACATACCACTGCACTCCAGCCTAGAGGACAGAGTAAGATCCTGTCTCAAAAACAAACAACAACAAAAAGTACTAATCAACACCTGAGATATATATATATATATATATATATATATTTTTTTTTTTTTTTTTTTTTTTTTTTTTGTGTGTTTGACTCTGTTGCCCAGGGCTAGAGTGCCGTGGTGCCTAGCTCACAGCAACCTCAAACTCCTGGGCTCAAGTGATCCTCCTCCCTCAGCCTCCCAGGTAGCTAGGACTACAGGCATGAGCCACCATACCCAGCTAATTTTTTTCTATGTATTTTTAGATGGCCAATTAATTTCTTTCTATTTTTAGTAGAGACAGGGTCTCACTCTTGCTCAGGCTGGTTTCGAACTCCTGACCTTGAGCGATCCTCCCACCTCGGCCTCCCAGAGTGCTAGGATTATAGGCGTGAGCCACCACGTCTGGCCAACACCTGATATATTGTATATTTTTTTTGTTGTTTTGTTTACTGCTTATTCCAAACCTAGAGCAAGGTCTGGCATCTAGTAGGTGGCTCAAAAAACACTGGTTGTTCCATGCCAGCATCTGTGTGGAGTAAAAGAAAGAAAAAATAAAAAAAGGAAAAAAAAAATGGTTGAATGAATTAGTATCTACCTCTTCAACTTCTAGTCCAATAAATCCTAATTGTTTGTAGTTCCTGCACTCTGTACTCACCATGCTTTGTAATATCTTGGGCATCTTTGTTTATCCTGTGCCAAGACAGCCTTTTCCCATCTCTTTCACCTAATTTCTACACATCTTTCAAGCCTCAGTTCAAGTGTCACTTCCTCCTGGAGGCCCTCTATGACCCTCCTCCATGCTCTCCAGCACCCAGTACATATTTTCACACTGGCACTTAGTACCATGAAATTATCTGTTTATGTGTCTTTTTTACCTCATTGTCCTATAAACTCTTTGAGGGCAAGGATTATGTTTTATTCAGCTTTATTTCCTGTGCTTAGCATAGCAGTACACATTGCCTAATGAACTGAATCAATCACACACAAAAAATTCATCCCTTCTAATGGAAAAACGATTCACGCTCCATGAAAGGTAAATTAGTAAACCAAGGACAGCATATTATGTCCAAAATCTTTGGGTTCCATAGCATATTGTCCATAGCAATATGGACATACATTTTAAAAAATTAGCATTGGGAACTGCTCTGAGAGTAAAATCAACCAGAAAAGACTGTAGCATATCTCTATATAAGATACACAGAGACGTTCATTAAACATTCTATAATAATAAACACGGAAAACAGAAAAGGGGCATTAGAGATTGGATTTGGATGGCTACAGACTAGGTGATGGGCAGGTACAATTATCAAGATTAATCAGAACATGGGATGGGCAAACTATGATAAAAGTGGATGCCTTCCAAGAAAGAGTACCTATGTAATTTATTCTTGAATCCTAGACTCCCCTTCTCTCTCCACCACCCTCCTCTTGGCTTGACTTAGAGATCCAGCTAACTCCCATTATTTCAGCTCAGTTCTGCCTCCTTGCAAAGCAGCTGTCTTTCCGGCCAAGACCACATAAAGACCTCCAACATCTCCTTTCTGCCCTCACAAAGTTCTTACCCCATGGCTCCCCACCCACAGCATCTCCTCGTGCAAGTCAAAGTGGGAAACGGAGACAGGCACACCCACTTCAGCCACCACACTGTGCAATTCAGAGTAGACACCTTCCATTATGTGCACTGACTCCTGGACGGGAAGAGCCTCCAAGGCCACTCCCTCTGGGTCCAGCTCCACATTCTGCAGCAGACTTGGGTTCAGGTGGGCATCCAGGACAGGGTCCAAGGCAGAGTGCATGGTGGGAGCATACTCTGCCAGTCCAGGATCAAGACCCTCAAAGTTCATGATGATGATGGCAGTTGATTAGACTTGTGTCACACCCTTCCTTGCCAGTCCCTTTAGCCTGTCCCAACCTTCAGCAGGACAGCACCGATGGGCCTAGAATGGATATTCCAGCCTGCAAGGGGAAAGAGGTAGCTGAGTCAGGGGTAGGTTCAAGTACTGGTACTTAGTTTCTTCTAGGTTATGTGGGAGGAAGATGAGGCAGGTAGAAAGAATGAAACTGCCAGGCTGAGGATGAAGCAGGCAGGGGACAATGGGCAGTGGGGTGGAGTTAGGAGAATTACTGTCCTTTCCTCTCCTCCTCTAGGCCCTCTGTACTCCCCATCACCCTACTATCTAACCTAATTCTCTTTCTTCTCCCTTCAGATCTGCTCACTCGCCTGGCTCAGCCCTGAACCATCAGGTGAAGGGAGCAGGAACTACGGGGGTTGTAGTTAGGTAGGGGGGTGTAAAGTGCTTGTTTCCCAGAATTTGGGTTGGGATGGGGGGGGGGTCGGCAGTGAGAACAAGATAAGTCAGTTTCCCAGAATCCTCTGTAATAATTACCCAGGATTCTCTAGGGGAAAACAATAATGGCCAGTTACCCACAATTGAGGCGGGGGTAGGGGAAGGTGCTGGAAACGGCTAGTTACCCAGAATTCCCTGGGGGAACCAGAGAAATCGCTTATCTAGAATTCGACCCCGGCGGCGTAAGGGGAGAGACAGGGCAAGGGTCAGATGTGTTCCTGGGATGCGCACGGGGAATGGGTCATTACCAAGATTTCTCCATGGCGGATATTTTGGAGCGCGTGGAATTAAAACGAGTAGGGGGAGCGCAAGCGCCGTCACCTCCGTGGGAAATTCCAGTTTCCCCAGTTCTCCCCCACGCCTCAGGCTCAATCTAACTCTATGGCGGGAAGGACCGGACTCCCAGTAGCGGCTTCCAATCAGAAAGGGCTTGGAGCGCGTCTAAACCAATCAGAAGGAGCCAGGTACAGACGCACTGCGCGAGAAGGCGTGTGACGCAGTAGTTGGGCCAAAAGAAGGTTACGGGGCGCCGTTGGGAACAAACGGAGCCATAACCTGGGCTTGTTTGCGGTTGTAAGAAGTAATCGTTCCTTTTTTAAACCTTCTTGAATAAAATTAGACCTTGGCTTGGAATCTGAACTTTTATGCTCCCTGTAACTTTAAGATCTCTAGAATAAGGAGCGTCCAATGCAAAGTACTGGGAATCGACTGCTGGGTATTCCCAGCCTGTACTAGTTCACCGCCTCTCGCCGCGGTACTCTAGTGAGCTACTTCGCAACCTCTGACCCCATTGCCCCCGAAACTCGCTGGCATTTCCTATCATCCCTAGATATGCGAGAGAAAAAAGGAAGCGGGAGCCACAGTCTTGACACAGCCCAAGTGGCCGTAGAATCTTCTACGATTCTAAAAGCATCCATCTGAAACTCCCATCTGTGATTGTTCCCTCCCCAGAGGCTCTGGTAATATTCCCGGGAAACAGGACCCCCCCGGGTATCAAATTCCCCTAGCCCACGGAGCTGGACGTTCTCTCAGAGGGGGATGAGAACGGCAAACTGAGACATTTGTCTTCTCGAAACTTGAACGAGTTACCATCGACGGTTATTCTGAGGGATTCTTGGGACCTGAGAGCTTGAATGTCTATGGAATGGGTCCAGGTTGTGAGATGTCTCAGGGCACTTTAGCTTAGCTGTTATTACTGTTTCTTTTTTCTTTTCTTTTCTTTCTTTCTTT
>CAUYRT010074734.1:0-25425 GCA_963574885.1 Lepilemur ruficaudatus
CAATTAATTTCTTTCTATTATTAGTAGAGGTGGGGTCTCACTCTTGCTCAGGCTGGTTTCGAACTCCTGACCTTGAGCAATCCGCCCGCCTCGGCCTCCCAGAGTGCTAGGATTACAGGCGTGAGCCACCGCGCCCGGCCACTTTCCAAGTTTTGATGTGAAAAGTGGAAAGATGCTGGTTGGTCTGGCTTGGGGCAGGTGCCTGTCTCTGGACCAGCAAACGGAGATGGCAGCTCTCACAGGCACCACGCTGTTGGAGTGGGAAGGAGCAGATCCCAAGGGGTGAGGAGGTGAGCTGGGCAAACAAAACAAGTTCCAAGTGCAGACATTTTTGTAGTAGTTCTGTTTTTAAAAAGATGGGAGTGGGGAGGTAGGCAAGGGAGTGGATGTTTTCTGTACTATCTTTCTATATAATCACAGGCAGCAGGCTGGGTAGCTTTTCCCTGGGCTTACAGTGAGGGAAGATGGTGTCTCTTGCAGAAATATAGAAGATGTGGCTTGGCCAGGTGCAGTGGCTCATGCCTGTGATACCAGTACTTTGGGAGGCCAGAGGTTCAAGACCATCTTGAGCAATGTAGCAAGACCCCATCTCTACAGAAAATTTTTAAAAAAATTATCTAGGCATGATGGTGTGAGCTTACAGTCCCAGCTACTTGGGAGGCTGAGGCAGGAGGACCTCTTGAGCTCTTGAGGATCTCTTGAACCCAGGCTGCAGTGAGATATGATCATGCACTCCAGCCTGGGCAGCAGAGCTAAACCTTGTCTCGAAAAAACAAACAAAAAAACAAAAAAAAGTGTGGCATAAAGGCTCAACTGCTGACCTGTGAACTCAAGAAAGCAGAGAAGCAAGTGGACACAACTTTGGACATGCCTGAAACCTCCAGGAGTCCACAGATGCACCCCAAATGGTCCTGAGAATCCAGACATCTTATATAAATTTGTTTGTATATGAGAATATAAGTTTTCCAGGAAAATCTATAACTTTCATTAGATTTTCAAAGAGAGCTGCTATGTAAAAAGGATTATAAGCCTCTGCTGGACCAATGATGATTGCATGCATGACCCAAGGATTATGACTAATCTAACACTGGGAACCTGAGGCTCATACAATAAAGATTTTTAAAAAACATAAAGAAAAAATATAAGAACCACTGCTCTGATACAGGTGCTTTTTAAGCAGCCATTCTTGTACTCTGTTTTTGTTTTACCATATTCACTTTTATTATTTACTGAATATTCTTCTTTAAATTTGTTCACTTTTTAATCTTAAATGCCTAGTTTAGCCACATCCTAAGCAAAGGATATATTGTGACATCAAAAGTATATTGTGCTACTGGCAGTTTTTTTCCCAATGCATATTAGAAGAAATTTATTACTATTAAAATTTAAAGATGTTTGTATCATTTCCAAAATCACTCAGCATATGCACAGAGGTGGGTTTATGGCACTTCAGGAAACACTGTCCCTAAATATCCTAAAACTCACATCAGGCATCCGTTTTATAGAGAAGAACCTTAAGCCTGAGACAATTAATGTAACTTATTAGAGATTCTAGGCAAATGTGGAAAAACTTTAAGTCAGGTATTGGGCAATGCCATCCCTGCTAACGACTCAGCCCTGCCACCTATCTTATTGCTATGCAGACAGTTTAAAGAGATTTTTTTAATGCTCTCACATTTCCCCACTACCTCATAAAGAGAGCCAAATAGACCAGAGTAAAAACTTAATCGATTAAATACTCTGGTAGTGATCCCAGCAACTGAGGAAGGGGGGGAAGGGGGGAAGCCAGTGAGTTTCTTTCTACTCAAATTCCATCTCATTTTTATTTTCTCTTAATGTTTTTTTTTTGAATCCCAAGTTCCAAAACCTGTCCCCTATTATGCAGTGCAAACGAGAACAGATGGGGAAAAGTTATGTTGGAAAGGGCTTTGGAGGGCCACAGAGAAGAGAAATATGACTACTCAATGTGTCACACACCAACTTGCAGCTGCCACCAACCCTTCCACACGATGAGCTGCGTGTGGCACCAGCCCGTGGTACTCAGAGGGAGCAGGCTTGCTGCAGGAAAGGAGTGCAATTAGAGAACATTCGCTTTGCTTGTGTTTCCTTGAAAATGTGAATAAAGAGTGTAGCAGCAGCACAGGCAACAAAAGAGAAATAAATCCAAAGGCTAGCCTGGACAATGGTTAGCTGTTGGCTCTAAGTTTCCCAAATTTTAACCAATATCGGCTTTATTCAGCCTTTTTATGTTAAGAAAAATGCTTTAGCATGTCTCAAAGTCACCATTCAGGTCTTCTGTCTGTCTAGGAATTAATATTCTTGAAAGATCATACTAGCTGACACGCATGATGTGGCCTTCCAACAAGTATTTTTCAGTATTCACAGGGTGCTTGTGAGTTCACTAAATATTTCAAGTGTGAGGCAGCCAACCTGGTTTCAAATTGCAACTCTGACTCTGCGCGTGACTACTGTGAGGCTGCAGGCAAGTCACCTAACTTCTCTGAGCCTGTGATCCATTGGGGATAAAACAAAGTTCACATAACTTAACTTTGATGGTCTTTTTCTTTAAGGTGATACATACAAATTCCTGACACAAGTATGTTATTCAATAGATGGCAAATATTATTATTGCGATTATCCGAAGGCCCAGAAAATGTCATTCTCTCTTTTCTTTGAATACAAGATAAAGATACTAAGAATAAATATAATAGCACATATATAAATATAAATACACACACACATGTATATATATTTGGCTAAGAATTCCTGAGCATCTATGTTGAAAGTAAGTATAAGGTTAATGTGGTTTAAATTATTTGATTCCGGTAGTGATTCAGGCCATACAGACGTTATCTGTGTACAAATCTTAATGTTGTAAACTGTTGTGTTGTTGAGTCCTGCAGGAACCTCCTCTGAAATTGTGCCTGTCTTTGTACAGTGAGTACGCAGAGATTTTATATCCTAGAATGCTGTTTTTCTTCCCAGGGTGGTTGACAGTTTACTTAGATCAAAATCTTTAGAGGAACACATTAAGATGCAGTTTCCTGGACCTACCTCAGACTATATTTTCAGCATCTCTAAAGTATAGAGTTCCAGGATCTGCATTTTATTTAAAAATGACTGACGATTATTAAGCACACTGACATTTGACCACCACTTCCTTAAGAAGTGGGGATACTGATGATTCTGAGTGATTTCAGCTACGTTCCCTTTTTCATCACACACACTCAGACCCAGAAACGCAGCAATTGCTAGCAAAACAAAGCTACTGGAATCTGGTAGATCTAGCTTCTCTTCCCCACAACCTCTGTTCTCTTGTTTTACACACTGTTTGGTTAAGGCTGGACTAGTCACACCCTCCTTGTCCACAGGAGACACTAGGTTTGGCTATAGCTTGTTCTAAGAGGATGGCCATAGATCCCAGTATGCCCAGCATAATTATTAACAGCACTCCTTTTCATCTCAAAAGGGTCCCGTTTGTATGATAGAGCATATCACTACCTTAGGCCTAGAGGAAATTTGCTTGGCACCCCTAGGACATGAATAAGGACTGGCAAAATTTCTAAGATATGTCATTCACTAGCGTAGGGAAGCTATACCTAAATACCATTGGCAACAAGAAGAAGGTGCTTTGGGAAGTGATGTAGGAATGATCAGAGAAAACTATACTCTTTCATATTATCCCATACATTGGCATCAAGAAAAGCAGGGCATGGGAAAACTGGGAAATTTAGGCGGGTTAATATCGCCTCTCTCACCAAGTAGCTGAGCAAAAAGTAAAGCACGGATCTTGGCACCACACAGAGTTAGATATTTTCCTCCTTTCTGCTTATTGGCTATAATCTTGGGCAAGTTATTCAATATCTCTAAATCTCACTTCACTCGTTTGTAAAAAAGATAATAAGACTTCCTTGAGTTGTGGGGAGTCAATGAAATGTGTGTATAAACCACCTGACACCGTGGTTAGATGCTCAGTAATGGCAGCCCCACCATTGTTCTTTCCATCTTGGCCACTCTGTGCTACAGTGTCACCAAAGTCACATGACTTTTAAAACAAAGAGTTATTCCAAGAGGAGACATGAGGATGCTGTGAAATGGGAATAGATTCTTGGGTCTGAAGAGTTTATCTTTCTCCCTCTCCCCGCGCCCAATCCCCAACTCAAAGTCATAAACACTGGTGAGTTTATGAAAAAGAATGGAAAAGAAAGTGAAGAGCTAAAGGGACAAGAAGTAACTGAAGACTGATCAGGAGAGGCATAATTATGATCCTCGATGAGGAAAAAAAGAAAGAAGGAAAGAAAGAAAGAGGAAAGGAAAGGAAAGGAAAACAGGTGATGAGCTGTGACCTCTAGCCAACAAAACCTGGCTAGAATGTGAGCTGAGAACTTCCGTAAGGGGTCCTGCTCGTATTTTGAGGCGTGTAGGTGGGGTAAGAGTCCACCCTATGGAAATGATACTACTGTTCATCTAACTGTTAGCTCTCAGCCATCTAGACTGCTGTTTGGGTGGGCGGGATGGAGAAATACTATTCTGTTCAAACTAAGAGCTTTGAAGTGGAGACAAACACAATCTGGTAGTATTACACAGTCATTATTCACCCTGATGACTCACTCTCTGGCTCCCACACAGGAGAGGCAAGAAGTAACATTAGTGACCTTGAAGATGTTGGCCAAGTGTAGACCCAGCCTTAAGGCCTGATTTTTCAAATGAACGTGTGTGTGTGTGTGTGTGTGTTAGGGGTGGGGGGGGAGAGAGAGAGAGGATAGGAGAATACATACATGTTAAAGAGTAAGAATATTTGCTCAACAATTCTAAAAACCCCGTATAAAAACTATTAATATTTAAGCAGCTAACTCAGCTAAATAAGAAGTATTTATAAGGAAATAATCATTCTGTGAGCAGGTCTCAGGTCAAAGCATTGACAAGGTAGTTCAACGTGGGAACATTTAAAATAATCATTCTTAGGTAGGAGGTAAATATGGAATTCGGTCCCTATTCCTGGGCTCAAATTTATCTATGTCATCATTTCCATTCATCATGACTCTTTTATAAATCCAGTTTGCTGAGAGTAATGTTTTCTGTGTTCCTAACCACACACTGTTCTATGTTCAGAGCTCTACTGACAAAATTCAAACAGATGCAGTCCCCAGGTCTTTGACAACATGCAATGGGAAACAGACAATAATAAAAGGATGCATCAGAACCTACAGATGTGCAGGCAGCTGCACAAATGGCAAACAGAGTTGTGGCCTCAGACCAGGTGGTTCCTATGATCTGGTGAAAATTATCAACACGGAACCCAGCTAGTTTCAGGTTGATAGAGATAGATAGTACTTGGAATTGTACCTTGAAACCTCAAAGAAAAATAAAAGCAAAACTATGAAGTCATTTGAAGCTGATTAGAAAAAGAGAGAACTTCAGGAATTATGTACTGAACAGCTAGAAGAGAAAGGGTTTTCAGGTACTGAGTTTTCCATGTGGAAAAACCAGGGGATGGTATTGGAGCGTGGCATTAGAAACCCAGAGAAGCTCTTGGTCAACATGTTCGTATGGACAAAGAGGATTGGACTGGGAAGGCTTGTAAAGGGCGGCTTAAAGGTAGACTTGAGACAACTGGGCTTCTACAGTTTTTTCTCACGTAAGTTTGCAAATGTTTTAGGGTTATGTTTTGGATTATATTTGTCCCTCAGTGTTTCTATTTTATTTAAAGTGTTTACTTTTCATGGGTGTACATAATAGTTATAGGAAGTGAGGTGTGGTTTGCTCAGAATTCATAGTTATAATTAAAAACAAAAAAGCTCGTAGGATCTTTTCTCTGCAATTAACAGGAGTCCAACTCAGAATAGCCTAAGGAGAAGCGAGACTTTATTATAAGAAAATCCATGTGTTTCCCAGACTCCAAGAACTGGAATGTAGGTGGGTCTCAAAAACAACTGGAACCACACTCGAATACCACTGGCACTCTCCGTCTGTCTCTCTGTTGTCTTTGTCTCGCCGGTCAGTCTGCTTCAGTCTTTCCTTGCTGACGGCCAACCTGCTCTAGTACACCTGGGAAACACAACAGCCAATAGGCCACAAGTTCATGTTTCCTCCATTTCAATCAGCAGCAAGACTGAGTGTGAAGCTTAGTCGAATTCCAAATTCCTGGGAAAGGACTAAGATCGGTCCAGTTTGGGTCAAGTACCTACCCCTGAATGAATTAACAGTAGCCACAGGGTCACAACATATTAACTCAGCTCTCTTCATAACCTTCTTTGTGTATGTTTGGAGGGGACAATTGCTGGAAAAAGATGATACTGTCTAGACAAACGCTATTTGTTTATCAAGATGTTTTTGGCTACAGGTAATAGAGTATTTATTATCTAACGTAACAAAAAGTCTTGCCTGAAATTTGGTGAGTCTGAGATTCACATCAATCCAGTTTGGCGAATATTTATTGAGCAACTGCTATGTTCCAGGCATTGTTCTGGGTGCTAGAGATTTATGAGTGAATAAAGCAGACAATAATCTCTGCCTTCAGGGAGTTTATAGTCTGTGGTTGCTTTAATTCGGTGACTCAACAGCATTAACAAGTTCCCAGGTTTTTTTGTTTTTTGTTTTTAACTCCACCAACCCTAGCATTTTGGCTGTAACAATCTCTGACCAGAGGAATCATACTGAGACACACAGAGTCTTAGTAATTTATCTAAGGTCACACAAGTACTAAATGAAGGAATCGTGAACCCAGACTCTTAATCACTATGCTGTGCTGCTTTTTGCCCTGGGCCCAGGGAGGGGCCCAGCCTTGCAGAGGCACATGAACAAAATCAGGGGTCTATGAGTGGGGAATGGTTGGGGGTGGCTTCTGAAGAGGGAACTACCGTGATTTGTACAGACAGCTGCACTGGGACTTCATGTTCCAAATGCATCTCCAGACCTGATGATTGACTGAGTTTCTTCATAGTCTGGTGTTAGAGGCTCTCTCTGAGTTCATGGTTGGCTGATGAGGACAGCACCGGGTACAGCTCACTCAGAATCAAGGTGCCTGTAAATCAAGGTTTCTGTTTGCAAAGGTGCTGGTCAGCACAGAAGGAATGGGGCTGATGGCGATGCCAATGGGGGCATTTCCTGGACTGCAGAAGAGGCAGTTCCATGTGACAGAATGTATATGAAGGCTGGAATTTAAAGGTACTGGGGATCAATCCCTATAATGTAACTACCTGAAAATTCCTAAGGTATGCTGGGGTATCATTTTGGCAGAGGTTGAGGAAAATGATCTTCATGTGACTTTAACCAGGAAAGGTACTTTTGAATCTCAGGTTGCCAACCTTGGTACAGGTAACTACTGTTCAGTGCTGGAACTTAGGAACTTCTAGAAAGAAAAGGCATAAATTTAAACAGAATTTAGATAAGCATGAATAAGGGAGAAGGAAGAGGAGGAAGAATCATAGATAATTACTTCCATGAAATACAAATTAGAGATGTAACATTGTATATTAAGAGAACAATAAATCTTCACATTAAGAGATAAGGAAATCATCAAAATGGCTGATAAATAAATACCCAGAGAGGACTTTGACTGTATTTGCAATGTTTTATTTCATATAACAAGGGGTGGATACATGAGTATGTGTTTTGTTATTCTCTATGCCTTTTTTTCCCCCTCAAATATAGTTCATTAAAAACAAAACAAGCTTGGAATCATTTTGCTTTTTTGGAATCTGTCGTTTGTAATTTGATGTACTGTCATTAGTGAGTGGGGATGAGCAGAAAAGGATCTGAGTTCCGATGTCTTCTTCCTTCCAGAAAGAAGGACCCGATCTCAGGTCCCTGATCTTAGATCATCAGGAATATTCCTCATGTCCTCTTTGTGGTCACAGGGCTGCCCTCCCCTCCCTATACCCTACCCCTCACAATTTTTTCCCCGTACATTTGGGGACTCAGTTGCACCCTATAATTTGCCACTGTCCCAGTTGCACCAAGGAGTGGGTGTAGTCGAAATTCAATATCCACTGGTATGTGTCATTGTTCCTGAGTCAACTTTGCTTTTCAAAAACACAATATGTTATTAAACACAATCTCTCCTCTGTTCTGAACAACAGACTAGCAGTTGGGTTTTTTAATACATATTTAAGAAAAGAGTATACATGCTTAGTCCACTCAAAGGCTAATCACCTGCCAGGGTTTATTGGGAGTTGCCAGGGTGGGTTTCCCCCCACCCCTCCGTACCAATTCTTGAGTCACATAATGGCAACATTTTGCTATAAAAATGCTAACTTCTCTTCTGTTGTACTTCTGCTGTTATTCAAAAACAGCCAAATGGATGTTATTGAAATCCGGTCCCAAAAAAGGTTGAAATTGCTCCCCAGCTGGGCCTGAGACCCTGTGTGCCAAATTTCAGCCTAAAGAGAATTCTTATATTTGAGTCACTGTGAGCAGCTGAAAATATGAGGTTTGGGGTGGAAATGCTAACAGACTCTTAACTATCATTTTGCAAACCATGTGATTATAACACAATGCAAACCTCCTCTGGAGCAACTCTTTGGCAAAAGCAGCAGAAACAAGACGTCTGGGCCCCGAGGTTCTGCCTTTACAAGCTTCTGCTGGGCTAGCAGCAGGCAGGGGAAGCCTGGCAATGACATTGTCGACATCGCTGCTCTTGCTGAGGTTAGAAGATGGGCCCCATTAGTGGATTTCTGCTAAATAGCATGAGTGTGTGCGGCTCATTCCTTTACAGGGCTCCTTGGAACACGAGTTTATGGTCACCCTTGCTTGTTCTGGAAGTGTTATCGCCAACACAGAGCTTGATTCCAACCAGACACGAATTGTTTGCCACCTCTAGTCCCATTGGCTTAGTCACACTTGCTCCCCTTCCAACTTGGCAAAAATGCCTACGCTGCTTGGCCACTTGCTTCTATCATCTGGCATTTAAATGTGGCTGCATCTCTCCTCAGTAACATTCAGGGCCACAGAGATGCTTGGGTTGGTTCCGGGCTTCCAACACATGCTCCAGATAGCGGGTGCCCAAATGTAGGTAGAGTTTCCACAGGCCAATCCATTCGTGGAGCCCTCACACGATGGAGTGGTGATCAGAGCTTCCTGAAGGCTTCCCCCAGAGCTGTGTTTCTAGAAGAGTCCCTCACCATGCCTCCCTTAACACTCCGCGCTCTCTAGGGCTGTGACAGAAAGCAAACTGCTCCCATGGCCCAGTCAGATGGTGGCTAATCTATTTCTGCCACTTACCAGCAGGTCTACTGTGGTAAGATGGCTACCCACACTGAGTCGCAGTTCCTCATCTGTAAAATAGGGACAGTACACGCCTTCTATTCACTTGTAAAGATCATAGACTATGAGAGTATTTTCTAAATTGCAACACACTTTGCAAAATTTTGGCCATGTTACCTCCAGAATCTCATTATAACTTCAAAATTGTAATTTGAGTTAAAACTGCAGTTGAAGTCAATAGGAATGGATTTAAAAGATCTATAGGTCACAAGTTGAGAATCACTATTTATTAGATGTCTGATATATGCTCAGCTCTCTGTGCAAGATACACCGTAAGTGAAGTTATGATCCCTATATTTTTTCAGAGATGGGGTCTCACTATGTTGCCCAGGCTGGCCTCCAATTTCTAGACTCCAGTGATCCTCCTGCCTCAGCTTCCTGAGTAGTTGGGATGATCCCTAATTTTAAGATTATGATTTAGTGCAAAACACAAGATACTTGTTAATTAAGCAAGAGTTGCCCTAGCTACAGCAGCTACTCAGAAGTGGAGAGGTAATTGGGATTTTGATATGCTCAGGGAAAAAGGCAGGGTTTTCTGGGCAAGTAGAGCTACTTTAATGAAGGCGTGGGGGTGAGAATGAACATGGTATATTTAGGGAGTCTGAGAAAATCAGCCTGAATGGAGCAATTCTGACACAGGTAAGTTGGGAATAAATAAGTTAGATGGATTATTAAGGGAGAGGCCAGTTTGAGAGTTTCTTCAAACTAGGTAAGAGTCAAGGTTTGATTAGGAGGAAACAAAGAATTTTTAAAAATAAAATAAAGAAGGGCCAGGTGTAGTCACTGACATCTGTAATGCTAGCACTCTGGGAAGCTGAGGCAGGAGGATCACATGAGCTCAGGAGTTCAAGACCAGCCTGAGCAAGAGCGAGACCCTGAGACCCCGTGTCTATAAAAAACAGAAAAGCTATTTTCTTTCCTAGCTGGGCGTGGTGGTGCACACTTGTAGTCTCAGCTACCCAGGAGGCTGAGGCAGGAGGATTGCTTGAGCCCAAGAGTTTGAGGTTGCAGTGAGCTATCATGTCACCATTGCACTCTAGCCAGGGCAACAGAAAGAGACTCTGTCTCCAGAAAATAAAACTAAAATTAAAAAATAAAAATAAATAAAGGAAAACTACATCGGTTTAAAGGCAAAATTTAAAGTCTATTATATTAGTCTACTCAGGCTGCCAAGACAAAATTTCACAGACTGTGTAGCTTAAACAAGAGACATTTATTTTCTCACAGTTCTGGAGGCTAGAAGTCCAAGATCAAGGTGCTGGTAAATTCAGTTTCTGGTAAGGGCGCCCTTCCTTCCTTGTAGATGGCCGCCTTCGCACTGTGCCCTGACGTGGCCTTTTCTTTGTGCACATGCTGGGGGGACCTCTGGTGTCTCATCCTCTTTTTATAAGGACATCAATTCTATTGGATTAAAGCCCCACCATTATGACCTCATTTAACTTTAATTACCTCCATAAAGGCCCTTTCTCAAATACAGTCACATTGGGGGATAGGGCTTAGCATATGAATTTGGGGCAGACACAATTCAGTTTAGAAAATCTGTCGAAACTAAGAACAAGAGAAAGTGAAGGTAATGGGAACACACGCACAACTAGTGGGAGGGTAAATCATCACAGCAATTCAGGAGAAAAATCTGTCAAAATCTAGTTATGTAGAAACATATATATCCAAGACACATCAATTCCACTCTCTTTGGAAAGTCTTTTGTACCTGTGCATCATTAAGTACATTCAAAAATTATTTTTACAGCATTATTTTTAAGAGCCAAAAAAATTGGGAGCAACCTAAATATCCATCAAAAATAAAAAAGGAAAAATAAATTTTGGTGCATTCATACAATCAACCCTATATATCAGTAGAAGTGAATTAAAAAAACCTATAAATACATGTATCAATGTGAATAAATCTCAAATATAATAATGTTGAGCAAAAAAAATCAAGTTAATGAAGGACATAGAGCATATCAAATCAGTGGGGGGCTAGAGCGGGCTCACATGTATTGGGGGCTCTTCTCTCCTGACTCTTTGTTCACTGACATTATGTGGTAGCTTAAAACTGGCCATGGTGGGAATATTTACACCATGGAAATTGGCAGAATCACTTTAACTGCCATGAGAGTTGTATTTAACTCACTCTAGTTTTGACCCTGAGGATGCGTGAAGCATATATAAAATCTTATTTGTCAATGTTCTTCTGGTTACAATTAATATTGGCAATTTAATTCTAAAAACATGGATTAAATGAATAGAAGTCAATAAATTTCATTTTTCTATTTATGTTTACCTTTAAATTACACTCGAAGTTTTTTAAAACACTGTGTCCTTAAGGAAAAGTTTCTGGGTTTTTTTGGTGTGTCATTTACAGTCAATGTATTAAATCAAAATTTTTTTCTCCTCCCTGGAGAGCCAGTTGTTAAACGTTTACCAGCATATCACTGAATAACATTTTCGTAAATATTAAAATATTTAAAACAACACAATATACTATAGTATCCATTTAAGATAAGCATTTGGTATAATAAACACCACATTCAGACTAGTGATTACTTCTTGAGAGGAAGGAAAGGAATGTAATTAGGGAGGGATTGAAAAGAGCTTCAGTTGAATTTTAAATGTTTTATTACATTTCTTAAGCTGACGATCTAGTGCCTATTAGTTATTATTTACTCTGTACTTTTTGTTTTTCTAAAATATTTAGTAAATCAGTGTAATATGGAAGCCAGTGCTCCCATACAGTGCAGAGTTGCATGGCGAGGCAGGCACTAGACACAGCCTCCATCCTTGTGCCATCCTGGCAGCTCTGCAGGGAGAGGTAGCTCTGTGGCTCCCAGATTTGGCCACCGGGAGGACCAGATGAATTTTCAGTACCTCCGGGGCTGCATGCAGATGCCACATTTGGTTCTGAGGTTCCCAAAATAAAGAGGGAGTAAATACCAACACAATGGGGAGGCAAAAGAATCCGAGGGGAGTCTTCAGGTGATTAGCAGGATCTTTTCCGGACGATCCTTCAGCTCTAACTGACCTCTACAGCCTGCCCAGCAGGTGGGGGTATACTTGGTTACAGGCAGCAAACAGAGCATATATATATATTATACACATGCCTGTTTCTAGACAACTTAGGTCATGAGAAAACTCAGGTTCTCCTAGAAAGCAGTGCAAGTAAGAAATGTTAAGGGCAAAGCCACAGCTATCGTGCTAAGACTTGGCTCGTAAGGGAGGAGATATTTTAGCCCTTTCTGCAGGGGTTTGTGCCATGTTTTTGTTCCTGGGAAAGGTGGTCTAATGTAGCTTATTTTAGTTACATTCCCCCGGCTCTTGAAAGCAAGTTAATAAGGCATTTATAGGCTGGTCTGGATTTTGTTCCTCTCCCTGACCTCCCTCCTCCCCTTCACATTAGAGATACTTAACAGTGTGCTAAACTCATCATCCTGTTCCTGCACAGGCAGTTCTCTCTGCCTGGAATGCACTGCCCCGCCACAAGAGCTTTCTTTAAGCTCTTCCTGTGTGACAACTTTCCTCCCACCCCTCCAGGAGCCTGCGTTAGTTAACTTTGTACCCCAGGGCCTACCGTAGACCTGGCACAGACGTTGAGTAAGTGGTTAGCAGAGGAGAGAGGAAAGAACGAAGAAGAGAGGGCAGAAAAAAAGGACCTGACACTTCTCTTCTTTAGACGTCCTCTCTTTGACTCTGTCTTTCCTCTTTAAAACTATCTGCTAACATCCCTGCAGAATTCAGTTGTAGGCAAAGCAGCAAGGCAAGAAGAGTGGGGTATGCCAAAGATAAGGAAACAGATACTAGGGGGCACAAAAGGCCTAATTCTACACTTTTGTGGAACTTCGCTGTACCTAGTGCAGTTTGTGGGAAATCCGCCACCCACTGGACAAAGGCTTGAGGGGCACCGAAGGCAGGGTCAGCACAATACTAAAGCCCCCATGCTTCTCCTTCCCCTTTCACTGTCAACCTCTTTGGCTCCTTTTTTGTGTGTCTCCTGACCTGGTCTTAGAATCTCCCGAATTGTTGTCAACAGCTAGCTATTTCATGTGTGTTGTGCCCTGAATTCTGTTCCGAATGCAACCATAGTAGGTCCCACTAATTAATTAAATTGTACTTCATACACTTGGAGTCAGGTCTCTTGAATACAAGATGCAAATTTATGCAACATATGCAAATCACTCATGTTCTCAAATTCCATGAACAAAATCTGGTAGCCTTGAGATAAAAAAGCCCCTGCCAAGCATCATCTCTCCTAATGATTGCTTAATTCCCCCACCCCCTCCTCTAACATTGAACTAACACTTTCAGGCTTGGCAGAAACTGGAAGAAACACAATGAGAGCTAGTTAATAAACAGGAAGTTCCTCAGGGGCAAAGACCCTGTAATCTATTTATTTTATGTTCTCCAGTGGCTCCTAATATGCTACTGAGCACACGCAGTCTTGTAGAGTGTACACTGCCAGTCCTGACTACTAAATTATGGATATTTCAGATGAACAAATGTTGGGAGCCCTGAAAGCTTTGTAAAACATGACATTTAAGATTAGAAACAGGAAAATGATGACCTGTACTGTATGTTACATGTGGCTATTTATTAATTTAAATTAAATTTAAAAATTCAATTCTTAGACTAACCACATTTTAAGCATCTAATAGCTAGCTGTGGCTAGTGACTTTTTCATTGGGCAGCACAGATATAGAACATTTCCATTATCGTGGGAAGTTCTATCAGGTATCACTGATTTAGACACTTGATACTCAAAGTTTGGTCCTTGGATCAGCGGTACACCGTCACATAAGAGCTTATGGGACATGCAGAGTCTCAGGTCCTACTCTGGATCTACTGAATCAGAATCTGCATTTCAGCAAAATCCCCATTTCATTCACATGCATATAAATGTGAAAGAGGCATTGCTTTCTAGATCTAGAACAGAAATCAATGGTTCTCAAATTTCAGCATGCATCAGAATCATCTCGAGCAGCAGTCCCCAACATTTTTGGCACCAGGGACTGGTTTCAAGAAAGACAATTTTTCCACGGACCAGCGTTGGGGAGGGCGTGGTGTGAGGTTGGCGAGTGATGGGAGCAGCTGTAAATACCGATGAAGCTGCACTCGCTCCCCACTCACCTCCTACTATGCAGCCCAGTTCCTAATAGGCCACAGACCAGGACTGCTCCTCAGCCCGGGGGTGGGGACCACAGATGTAGAGTACTTATTAAACACAGATTGCTAGGCCTCAATATGTGAGCTTCCGATTTAGTAGATGTATTAGTTTCTAGGGCTGCCATAACAAATTATAACAAAGGGGGTTGTACTTTGAAACAAGAGAAATGCATTCTCTCCCATTTCCAAAAGGTAAAAGTTTGAAGTCAAAGTGTCAGCAGGGCCATGCTCCCTCTGAAACCTGTGGGGAAGATCCTTCGTTGCCTCTTCTTAGCTTTTGGTAGTTTTCTGGCAATCCTTTATGTTCCTTGGTGTATAGGTATATGACTCCACTCTCTGCCTCCATCATCTTGTGGAGGTCTCCTCTTGTGTGCCTGTGTCTCTGTCTCCTCCTCTTATAAGGACACCAGGCATATGGATTAAGGGCCCACCCTACTCCAGTATGACCTTATCTTAGCTTAACTAATTACATCTGCAATGACCCTATTTCCAAATAAGGTCACATTGTGATGTAGTTGATGTGAAGAGTTCAACATATGTTTGGGGGGATACAATTCAACCCGTAACAGGAGGGAGAGGGTAGGACCTGAGAATCTACATATCTGACAAGTTCCCAGCACATGCTGATGCTGCTCCAAGGACCACACTTTGAAAACCACAGGTCAAACAATCAATATAACAGGAGTATGTAGGGACCAAGACTCTTGGCCCCCTAAAAGTTCGCTGAAAAATCACTGACATGAGGCAGATTGATTAATAGGAGAAAAGGCATGCAACTTTATTTAATGTGTATACTTGGAAACCTTCATTATGAAGACCCAAAATACAGGGGAAATTGTCCGTTTTTATGCTTAGGTTCAACAAACTATGGCAGCCATGTAGAAATATGATTGGACAAAAAGTGTATGAACCAATGCTAACAGACTGAGTGGGGAAACCCAGCAAGGCCTGTCTGTCTAGATTCTTCTTGGCCTCCCTGAGCATGCATTCCTTCCTTCTAAAGTGGGGCAGGAGCCTCACTGGAATGGGGGTCTTATGATCTACAGTCAAATAAGGTAGGGCAGATAATTTCTTTATGGCCAGTTTTTACACAGAATAATTTTAGGTTTTATGGCTGGCTTTCAGGAAAAGGGGTTCAGGTTTCATGACCTGCCTCGGGGAAGAGGGATTCTGGTTTCTATGGCTACCTCAGGGGAGAATGGGTCTAAGAGGCAGGAGGACAGAAAGTCAGAGAAAAACTTTTGCTTCTCAGATTGCTTCTGAGGCCCTCATCCTGGATTATACCATAGGAATAACTGTGTCCATCCTCCCAAACGTGCAGAATTCCGTTTTAAAGCATCCTGGAGAGATAGTCAATTCAGTCTGTGTGTGAATACTTCCCAAGACAAGGTTCCCATTATGAGCAGAGCCCTCTTCTCTATATAGCTGTGTCCTGCAGATTTCATGGCCTCTGGACTTTCTGAATGTCTGCCGTGTCTAGCTGTCTGATGGCAGCAGAAAGTCTCAATACCAAATTCTGCATTTCTCCTATGGGCCAGAGTTGTCAGAATCCTTTAGATTCCAGTTTGCTCCTGAGGTCACACCTGAAGTTTTTAGGGGTGATCATCACACCCCCCCCCCACTGGTTATGAATTAATGAGAAATATACACAGGAATCCAAAAGATGAAGGTCAAAAGGTCAAATTTATTTTTGGTAAACATAGATTTGAGAGTAGAATTTGGACCTTGATCACAACCGGCCTTCCTACTAATCCCTAACCTAATCGAATTTATTTGACACAGTCACATACAGAGAAGCAGGACAACTGAATCTACACCACTGTGCAAGGTTTTGAGGGTATGAGTTACAGCTATTACCACATAATGAAAGGCAACTTCACTAGGAAAGGTCAGGTTTTCCTGGAAGAGAAGCAGGAAAGATGCCAACTTCTTTTCCCTCAAACCCACCCATCCAAGGAGACCTTCCTTCTCCCAGGATTGCTTATTTAGCAACCATTCCCACTGTTTTCCTCCTTTCACATGGAACTTCAATGTTATTTGCAGAAGCTCTCCCTCTTTTATGCTGCCCAAATATCTCAGGAAGCTGACCCCATCCTCAACTCAAGCCAATCATAGTAGCTCGAATCCCCTTGCAAATGGTTAGTTCCAGAATTTAGGCTTCGGCCAGTCAGTCCATGACATTACTCTAGAGACTGCTGTTGGACCAGAGTTGGGCACGTGATACAAACCAGCCTAACCAGACTGAAGGTGTTTGTTCAAAAGTTAGAAGAAAGATTTTCTAATGAGGAAGCATGTTATTCCAGGGGCTAACGGCAGTCACCAAGAAGAACCAGTTGGAAGAAAACGCATCCTCGTAGAAGGTGGAAGAGCTCAAAGAAGGGCTCAGAAATAGATCCCTGGCCCCAATTATAACATGTTTGCTCTACATTTAAAGTTTTTGTTGTTGTTATATACTAATTTTCCTCTTGTTTAATCTAATTATGCCAGTGTCTCTGTCATTTCCAGCTAAAATAATTCTTACCAATAAAATACTGAAATATTGTTCCTTTGGGTTAGTAGCATTGCCTCATGGAAACCTGAAGAAATAAGACTAAGTCTCCATCCACTAATGTTCCAATTTAATTCATTAATGCTACTCTTAAAGTATATGCTCATAAATGGGCAGATTATTCCAGACACTGTGATATCGCTAATTCCCAGGGCCCAGCACAGTGCCTGCCATGGAATACATGCAGAACAATCATTTGTTGAACAAATGCAGCTGGAGACTGCGCTGACATTTTTAGCAGATGCGTAATAGTTGTCTTACATTCAGTTCAGGTGACCTAAAGCCTCTAGGACATTTTTATATAAATTGATGCCAAAGCTGTTGTTCTTTACCCTGTATCTGAGCAACTGCATGGTGTATGGAGTTTTTTTAACCTAAGGAAAGGCCTCAATATTTATTGCTGTTGAATTGCATCCAGGTAGGAGATTTCAGCCTAGTTTGCACTCAGTGGAGATAATTTTTGATTGTGGTCCCGTCATTTGTCATGTCATTCTTCCTATTTTTGTACCAACTTCAAAAAAGATATACATTCCTTCTATACCTTCATATGCATCAAATAGCAAAATCTTGACTGTAACAGCAGCAAGAAGAGAGGAATGAAGATTACCCCCTTGTTTGCCGGAAAGAATCACTCTATCCCTCCCTGTGCAGTCCTAACTTGGCCTGTAAAATAAGAACTTCTGCCCTTCCAGAAATGTCAGGATCACAACTTCTACCATTTCTAGTTCACTCCCTGCACCTCCAACCATGCTAGGTGGTTGGTGAATTTTGGAGAAGGAACTGAAAATGCCTGAACAAGCCTTCTCTGAGTCCTTCCTTGAAGCTGCCTCTGTGCAGGACACATACATTCTCTTCCTGCACCAATCACTGAGCTGCTACCTGGGGGAGGTGGAAGGTGTTCCAGCTGTGCCTATGACTGGAGAGGAAGTTTGCGAGTTGGAATATCAGCAAATATTAGGGGCTGGATTATAGACACATAACAAGCCATATTTTCCCATCAGTTTTACCAAAAACAAGGGTGAGGGTTTTTTTTCCCCCTCCATTTGGTTGGCACGTGTTTATTTATCCATCGCTTCAAACTTAGACAGGTAAGAGCAATTTGTTATTAATTGACTATTCCCAAAGCTCAATCTTAATCAACACCGGAAGTTTAATTGTTCAACAGCTTCAAATCCATCAAAACATATTATTATTGAGGCCATCAACATATTCCCGATAAAGCGGGTCTATCATATTCCCCTAACCTGACAACTTAATAATGCAACTAAAAAAGGAAAGGAAAAGAGTTTGACTCACTTTGGCTCAAGAGTGTGACTTATTTTGAGCAAACTCATCATGCTATGAAGAGGATATTATGTTTCTTTTAAAAGTCATAAGTTATCTATTGATGAGTAAAATCTAGATGAGTATTAAAAAGAGTTGGCCTTGAACTTATACATTTCTAGTTTCTGTGACTCTCACTTTTCCTCCCTTTAAAAATCAAGCTACCTTTCCATTTCTTGTCTTTTGTTTGTTTGTTTGTGGGTTTTTGGGGGTGTTTTTTTTTTTTTTTGGAGATATGGTCTCACTCTGTTACCCAGGCTAGAGTGCAGTGGTGTCATCATAGCTCACTGCAACCTGAAACTCCCGGGCTCACGTGATCCTCCCACCTCACCTCTGCATTTGTTGTCTTTTGAAATCACACCCATGAGCCATATTTCCTCTGAAATTGCTGACTGTGGTGGTTAAATGGTACTTGAATTTCCTTCAGCTCCATGGAGTATAATTCCCAAGGTCTAGAGACTTGAATTCATAAAAACCACCAGGTGAACTCTTACCAAATCTTGCCTCTTTTGGGTAAATTGAAACAAACTAGACAGCTGTTAATCAGAGTTTTCAACTACCTAGAAGAGATTCAGAGATACAAGGTAGGTAGAAATTTGTTATTTTGCTGAGGCATTAGACTCTGGCCCACTGGCATCACCTTGCCAGCTACTGTCTGAGCCTAGCCAACTGTCTGGCATACCCAACTCAACTATGTGCTTTGTGTCCTTACTCTTTATTTTTTTTTTAAGAGATGGAGTCTCACTCTGTCTCCCAGGTTAGAGTACAGTGGTGCAATCATAGGTCACTGCAGCCTCAACCTCCTTGAGTCAAGTGATCCTCCTGCCTCAGCCTCCAGAGTAGCTGGGACTACAGGTACTCACCACCACTCCCAGCTAATTCCTTTTTCATTATTTTTAGAGACTGGATGTCACTATATTGCCCAGGCTGGTCTCAAACTCTTGGGCTCAAGCAATCCTCCCACCTCAGCCTCCCAAGAAGCTGGGACTACAGGCCTTAGTCACTATACCCCGCTTGTGTTCTTGTTCTTTTTCTCATTATCTCATGAGATAATGACAAATCTTCTTTGTCATATTTACATGATTATAAATTTTCTGTCTTTATGAAAATGATGCTGAAAAGAATGCTATCTCCTATTGTGATAAAAGTAAAAAAAAAGTCTAAAAAAGATGACATTCCTGAATTCGGAAGTCTGTGGTGGTCTTGAGTCAAATGCTTCAGGAACTTCAGAGGGTTCATGCACTCTGGTAGCATGATGATTTATTGAAGTACTGATTTGCATTGTGCTGTTTATATTTTTCTCCTCTCTTCATTCCAAGGAAATGGTTGGGCCATTGCTTGGTTGAAGCTCAAGTGGTGTTTTGGTAGCCTTACTGCTCATTTGAGCAGTGGTAGCCTTACTGCTCTACTGAGAAAGGCTAAGCTCGTTGAAAAAGTTATACTAGGAGTCTTAGAGGAAGAGAGAAGTGGGCTTTAGAGGAGAGAGAAAGAGGTTTTCCCAGGCAGAGCAGGGTCAGGGTTTGGTGGGTCCATGATGCCCCTCTCTAGGAGAAGCAGCAAGACCACCACAGGTGTGGTTTCTAGGCTCATTGAATCTCACTGAGAAACAGAGCACCAGGCTTCTGTGGATTATATGTGGTAAACAGGGAGAATTATAAAAAAAAATACAGTCTGAATATTAGGTACTTTGGTAGAAATTGCTAAATTTCATCAATAGGTATTTCTCTTTACTGGGCACACAGTTAAATTCTGCTTCTCTGCCGGGCCCCTTGTATCTACATGGAGCCAAGTGACTGAGTCCGACTGACTGAGTGTGGGCTACAGTAATGTATGCCACTTTGGGGCCTGACCCTTGAAGATGTCCTCATGATCTCTCTTATCTATACCTCCAATTCCTCTCCAGTCTGTGTGGCAGGAATCAAAGGATTCCAAAGCCCAGATGATGACAGAGCCCCATGATAGAAGGGGCTTGGATTCTGAGTTACTGCTTGGAAGTCAGCTGCCTGCTGCCTGGGCTGGCTTCCTGACCATGAACATCCACACTGGATTTCATGTGAGCAAGGAATAAAATTCTTATCTTAAGACAGTGGGATTTGGAGCTTTTAGCACATGACCAGCTTCAATTACCCTGCCTAATTTAGATGTCTCACCCCTCTTTCCCATGCAACACATATGCCTCCCAGATGCTTTTATTTGGAAGGAGGGGAGGAGACCCAGCTAATAGCTGAGATTGAATTTCTCCCTGGCTCAATGGGACTCTGAGAGATGCATTCCATTTGATTTAAAGAAAATAAATCACTCTGAAACAAGACTTGACATTATAGACTAAGAGTTCCACCTTATCTCGCCTTCTGAATTCCTTTTTCTTTATGGAAAAGACATAAATCGAGGCATTCTGGCCTCTCCCACACACAGGGTTCCCGAGCACATGCCCAGCAGTGGTGAGTGTGGCACTCACCAAGGTAAGTAGCGGCTTCCCGACCACTTTCCTCCCATCCTTTCACTCTCAAGCCTGCCCAGTCCTTGCTCAGTATGATCACAAGCCTTAGAGGTGTGGACAGCAAAGAGTTAAGCCCTTCTTTCAGTTCTTTTGCTCCCTTAGTCAATTAATTAGATTGAAATTTCAACTTCAAGCTGCTCTGCTGGTCTCTAGCTAATGCTGTCACCCGAAATACTGCCCACCACACATGAGCATTTGACAGCGAGAGCCACTCAAAAGCCTCTCCACGCCTCTGTTCCAGGAATAACCCAAGGAAAGGGTTGCTATCTATGAAAGCTGAGTGCTGCAGCCCTCTCTGTCCAGCGCTTCAAAAAGAATAACTACCATCGGTCTGCCTGTATTTTGTATTAGAGCTCTTCTTTGTCAATGAAAAGTCCCTGCTCTCTATTCATTATAAAGAATAAAGAGCTTTTCAAGTGTGAGTTGCTAAACCCAGAAGGGAACAGAGCTATTTTTAAGAGGGTTTCAACTCTGAGCTGTCACATCGGCCAGCCTGCCAGCAGCGGAGGTCTTCCAGGGAGGCCGAAGGCAAGCGAGGCTTCTCTTCAGGAGGGGATCTCAGGAAGGAAGCTCCTGCGGCGGAAATGTTCTAGCTCTTTGGCCCACAGACAGCCCTGGTGGCTTCGTACCTGGCTCCTCTAGACGGAACTTGCAAGGGGGTCGGGGGAGTGGCTTTCATTCTTTCCCGTTTGAGGTTTGCCTGCTGCCTTGGGTTTCTCACGTCTACTTCTTCCACGTAGGGAACAATCTGCTTGATTCTCATCCGGGGGCACAGGGAGGAGGGGGTGTCTTTATGTCCTCTCCTATCTTCGTCAAGCCATATGCAACTGGCAGCCACCACGCTTCTCTCTGTGGGAAGAGGATAATCAGAGCTGGATTCCCGAATGAAAGGAGGAGCACGCAGAGCCGCTGCCTCCTGTCCAACAGTAGTGAAATCCTCTTGGCCTGCGTCTGCCCGCAGCTCCTTTGAGGTCTGTGTGTTTCAGGGGCAGGGATGGGCTCTTGGATTGAGAGTTTCAGGGCCTGGGTTCGAGTCTCTCTCTCTCTCTGAGCCTCTGTTTCCTTAGGTAGAAAGAGGGTAAGACCATTTTACTCTCAGGGTGCTGTGCAGAGGATCACCCCTCCCCACACGGTATGGAAAGGCCATCGACCCTGCAGTGTCATACGTGGTGATGGTTGCTCTGAGAGTTGGTGAGTCGTGTGCTCTAACATCCTTTAGATAGAAAATGGTGCTGCTGGATGACAGAGGAGATACTGAAAATGTGATAGAAGCTACTAATGATTCATGAAAACTAGATTGTTTTCTATCCTCCCATTCCGTTTGGCTTCTCCACCAGAGAAAAGGGGCAGGGAAGTAAAACTATCCCATTGTTCTGATAGCTTTTGGAAGTAAAAGACATGCATGTGTACTAAAATGGTGAGAAGGAACCAAAATGACCAACTAATTTCATGCAAAGAGTGGCTAAAGGAAATAGAGAAATTTATTTGACTATAATGTATCTTGTACCACAGAGGATTTATGAGAGCTTACAGAGACACAATTCAGTAAGTTTTTAATTTTTATTTATTTTATATTTTACTGATACATTATAAATGTACATATTTTAGGGGTGCATGTGATAATTTGATACATTCATCTAATCAAGTCATCAACTCAAGATAATTGGGGTATCCATCACCTTAAATATTTATCTTTCCTTTATGCTAGGAACATTTGAATTATTCTCTTCTAGCTATTTTGAAATGTATAAGAGATTAATGTTAACTATTGTCACTCTACTGATCTACTGAACACCAGCTCTTCTTCTATCTAATAGTATATTTGAACCCATTAATTGACTTCCCTCCATCCACCTCCCCCTACCATTCCTGGCCTCTACTAACTACTACTCTACACTCTATCTTCATGAGATCAACCAGTGAATTTTTTAAAAGGAAAAATTATGGCCAGGAAAACTATAGGCAAAAATAGGTTGATTAGATCCAAAGGAAAAGATAATACACATATATGCAGGTGAAAGGGTTCTACTGTTATAAAAATGGAGCAGCCAATTAAGCTCTGAGCTTCCAGGAGGCCAAAGCAAAAAGGGAAATATGATCTGTCACGAAATTTACATCTTTCTTGAGGAAACCCCCACCACTACCAATTTCTCATCCTTTTTTGTCATAAGACTCATAAGTGTGGATATTTATCTTCAAGGAGAGAATACTTAGGAAGTTTCATTATGGCCTTCTTCAAATATTTGATGGACTTCCAAGTACAAAAAAGAAAGATTGCTTTGGGTAATTCCAGACCACAAAACTAGAATCAATGAGTGTAAGTTAAGGGGAACAGATTTTGGTTAAAAATAAAGAACTTTCTAACAATTAGAGTTGTCCATAAATGGAATGAGCTGTCTGGCAAAGAAGTGAGCTCCCTGTTACTGGAAGTGATCAAACAGAGGCTGGCTAACCATCTGTTAAGGATAAGAAGGATTTGTGCATAATGAGGGAATTATGCAACAACATAATACAAGGCTCTTCATGACAGTTTTATTTATAATAGTAGGGGAAAAAAATAGAATCAACCTAAATGTCCAACAAAAGGGGATTAGGTAGGTTATTTGTGGTTCTTTCATATGATTTATTTTTTATAGATTTTACAAATGTTAAAAATCAGTAAAATAATGATGTGGGAAAAAGCTGATGATCTAGTACTAAGTCAAAAAAGACTCCTAAACCAGAATATACATTGTAATTCCATTTTGTAAAGAAAGTTTTTGTTAAAAAAAATAAATAATTTTTTTTCATTTTGTAATTTTTCATTTTGCAAAGAAAGATAACTCTAAAGAGTACATACATAAAAGCATGAATAGTGATTATCAGTCGTGTTTGAATTATGAGTGATTTTTCTCCTCTGAACTTCTAAGGGAAACCAAGTTTTCCACTTTGAGCACATATCACTTCCATACGTAATTAAAAAAGAAGGTAAAAAGAAAAAAGCCCCAAAGAGACTTCATTATGTTGTAGTTTTAACTAGATGATCCCTGAAGTTTTTTTCAAACTTAATGATTTATGATTTTTATTTTAAACTTAGGGTTTTTTTTCTCTTATAAAATAATGTGTTTTTAAAAAAGATTTCAACCAAATACAAATACCTTTCCAACAAAGAAATAGTGGCTTAAATTATGAGGTTTAGGTACAATCTTATGCATTTCTGATTGCGAGAGACATCTGAAGTCACTTTTGGAAATATGTAGAATATGAATTTAAAAGGCTGCAAAATAGAGTGGAGAGAGCTTGAGAATTGGAATCAGACACCCTTGGGTCTCAGATTTTGGCTCCATGACACAGCAACCTTAATTTCCTCAACTTTAATATAAGATAATAATGGGATAACTAATATTTGTAGAAGATTCAGTATGTGCCAGGCTCTGTTTAAGTGCTTTCCATGCAATGGAATCCTCAAAACAATCCTCTGAGGTGAATTCTATTGTTCTTATTTTCCAGATGATAAAATTAAGCACAGAGAATTTCAATATTGTGCCAAGTGCATACAGCTAGAAAGTGATGGAGTATAAATTCAACCTCAGACAGTTTAAGGTTCCCTGGTGTTAACCACTATACTATACTGCCTTATAGAGTTGCAGAAGGATTAAATAAACATACATAAAGTACCCAGCAGAAATGTGGGCCGTCAGTATGTCAGTCTTCTCCCTGAAGTTTTCCAGAGCTATTTGGCCCCAAAAAGACGTTTGATTCCCCTCCCCAAGACTGTATTCAATCAACACACTGGGGAAATGTGGCTCTGCAGGGGGTAGTTTTGCAACAAATTCATTATCAATGGCACTCATGTCAAACTCAGGGACATTAGAAATCATGTCCCCCAGGACTCCCTTCTGGGACTGATCCTTTAATATTTCATCAATGATTTACATGGATAGAACAGAAAATAAGCTCCTAGAGCTGACAGATGAGAGCATGCTGTTAGCAGATGACACCCATCGTCAGTGAGGAAGGCGAGCATCCAGGACAGGATTAGAATCCAAATGGTCTGGCAAGATGGAGAAGAGGTGGAGGCAAAAAGAATGAACTTCATTAGCAACGATCACAGAGTAATACATTTATTAAGAGGGAAAACGGATTATACCAACATAGCAAGGGCAGTGACTAACAGCAAATGATTGCTGCTGGAAAGAGTTAATGGTGGAAGTTGCTCGTAACTGGAAATGAGACAGCAAGTCAAGCTTGATGCTGAAAATGTACTGACAAATATGAGTATGTTGGGGTAAATCAATTTTCCCATTATATACTGTATTTTTGAAATCCTTTCTTGAGTGCTGGTTTCCACCCCCCCCCCCAATGTTGTTCTGAACATCTTGGGAAAGGCACATAGAAAGCAAAAGCAATCTTTACAGTTGTAAAATGTAACCTGAGAGCAGGGAAGGAACTCACATTCTTTCTTTTTTTTTTTTTTTTTGAGACAGAGTCTCACCGTGCTGCCCAAGCCAGAGTGAGTGCCGTGGCGTCAGCCTAGCTCACAGCAACCTGAAACTTCTGGGCTCAAGCGATCCTACTGCCTCGGCCTCCCAAGTAGCTGGGACTACAGGCATGCGCCACCATGCCCGGCTAATTTTTTCTATATATTTTTAGTT
>CAUYRT010074735.1:0-34652 GCA_963574885.1 Lepilemur ruficaudatus
CCTCAGCCTCCCAAGTAGCTGGGACTACAGGCATGCGCCACCATGCCCGGCTAATTTTTTCTCTATATATTTTTAATTGCCCAATTAATTTCTTTCTATTTTTAGTAGAGACAGGGTCTTGCTCTTGCTCTGGCTGGTTTCAAACTCCTGACTTTGAGCGATGCTCCCGCCTTGGCCTCCCAGAGTGCTAGGATTACAGGTGTGAGCCACCGTGCCCAGCCTAAATTCATGAATTTTTTAATAGACTTTATTTTTTAGAGCAGTTTTAGATTCATAGCAAAACTGAGCAGAAAATACAGAAGGTGCCTGCATACACCCTGCCCCCACACACGTATAGCCTCCCCACTGTCAGCTTCCCAAATCGCAGCGGTCCCTATACTATCACGTCATTATCACGCAGAGCCAGAGTTTGCATTAGGGCTCACTCTTGGTGCTGGACATTCTATGGATTTGAACGAATGTATAAAGACATGTATCCACCGTTACAGTAGCATGCAGGGTAGCTTCACTGCCCTAAAAATGATCTCTGCTCCACCTCTTCATCCCAGCATGATTGCTGGATCACATGGTAAGGATATGTTTCATTTTTTTTTTTTTTTTTTTTTGAGACAGGTTCTTGTTCTGTCTCCCAGGCTAGAGTGCAGTGGTGTCATCATAGCTCACAGCAACCTCAAACTCCTGGGCTTGAGCGATCCTCCTGCCTCAGCCTCCAAGTAGCTGGGACTACAGGTGCAGCCCACCTTGCTTGGCTAATTTTTTCTATTTTTAGTAGAGACGGGATCTTGCTCTTCCTCAGGCTGGTCTGAAACTCCTGGCCACAAGTGACCCTTGCACCTCGGCCTCCCAAAATGCTAGGATTACAGGTGTGAGCCACCAGACATGGCCAACATGTTTAGTTTTATAAGAAATTGCCACATTGTCTTCCAACAGGGCTGTACCATAGTGCAGTCCCACCAGCAATGACAGAGGGCTGCTGTTGCTCCACACCCTTGCCAGCATTTGGTGTTTTGGATTTGGGCCACTGTAACCGGTGTGTAGTGGTGTCTTGTTTTAAATATGTTTGCTTTTTACCTAAGTTAGTAGTATGCGAATAGAGAAATATTCATAATTTAAGGAGTGATGATTGTTATAAAATTCGTAGGATTAATACCTGGGTGTTAAGCCAGGTGTAAATAGTTGATATTCTACTCCATGCCCAGAAACCCTTCAGATTTGAAATAATCACTAGGGCCTTGAATATGGACAGAGCAGCACAGGACTGGGTTGGGGTGGCTAGAGAGGGCCAGATTGCTCTCTATGATATACTGGAAGTATTTTGAAGGAGTGTCGAGGGAAAAGGGGCCAATGGAGGTTGGCGAGAGTGGGGAACAAAGCAATATGGCAGGAGGCCAAAGCCCAGGATGGTGGAGATGGCTAAGGAAAAAGTTAAGCATAGAATGGTGTATATTTCATTCGATGTGATTAGCATTGCTGTAATGTGAACCTTCTCCACTTTCGTAAGTTGGCTACGTTATAAATGTTTATGTGAATGTTTTCTGTGCAACTCCAGGAAGAATGTCCATAGCTACATCCATGACAGAGACAAGGAACACCACAGGCATGGGGAGGTGAGACCAAAGGCTTTGTGGCAGAGGTCTGAAGTCACTTAATGTGGTTGCCTCCCTCCAAGGACTGTGCAGGAATTCTGTGACAGGGTAGGGAGAGGAGGGACAACATGTGGCATGTGGTGGATGCACAGCCTGACAGGGATGGCCCTTACCAGCTAGAAAGCTGATTGTTAAATATTCAGGTTTTTGTGAGCTGGATGTTGAACCATTGGCTGACTGAAATCTACCATGGTGGGAGGTATTTACACCACGGAAATTGGCACAAACATCACAAATCAGCAACCCCCCCCCCCCCCCGCATTCCTTGCTCATAGCCACTTGTCAAATATTTACCAGCACACCACCATGGCCACCGTGTGCCGCCATCTCTGGTCTGGCTCCCATCCTCCTTCCAGGCTCCTCTACTGTCACATCCTGTCTTTGCACCCCAGAAATGCCAGAGGAGTTGAGGTTTCTGTCTCCTGGTCTTCTGAACATGCTTCCCCCGTTTCCCTGGCTCCTTTCCAGTTTTTAAGACTCCACTCAAATGTCATCTCCTGGGGAAAGACCAGACTCCAGGGCTGCTGCCAGCATAGACAGTGCCTTGCACACGTCAGGAAAAGGTGTGCAACCCTCCCGTCCTCACCCCTACAGTTCTAGGCGCCTGAGGCGGGCCTGCGGATCCACTCATTTCTGAATCAGAAGAGCCTGGTGTGGGCTGGGCCCTGTCTCAGCCACAGAACTGATCTCCCCGGATGGGTTTAGTGCTTCCAGGACAGCCGTGGTGGCACTTAGTGGTGGGTGATTCCTTCTTCGAAATTAGAGAGAAAACTCTGCAGAGCTTTCCTGGATGTGCGGAAGTGAGGGTCGGCAAGAGAGGGGCCTGCTGACCACGGCAGGGAACCAAAGAGAAGAGCCCCTCGTGTGCCGCGGCCTGCGGCTTCGCTGGTCACCCCTGCTGGGGGGGGTCCCCAGGCCTCCGGGATGGCTCCAAGGTATCAGTGCACCAGGCCAAGGCCTCCCCTGCTGCTGTCTCTGCCGTCGCTCCTGGCCAGAGCCACTCTCCGATGTGTCAGCAGGACTGGAAGTGGTGACTTGAACGATAAATTCCAACTGCAGGGAAAATTTTTAGGGCTGCAGAGAGAAGAGCTTCTATTGGGGCTTTTACAAGGCTCTCTCTTCCTCAAAGACAACGCTGTCCGCGGATGCTTAAACCTCACTTCTGCCCTCAGCGCCATCAGTTCTCACTAGGGAAGGGGGCATGTGACATGAAGAGAAAAATGGGAAGATGCCAGCTGAGTTGGCCTCAGGAACCTGCAAGAAATGCAGCTGGCCCTGCACACCCTGTCCCCTCTGTTCACCAAGGACCACTAGCAACTGGGGGCTGGGGAGAGCTGCCAGAAAATGTTCCCTGACACTGTTTCTTACTCATCGCAGCGCCGCATCACAAATCCTCTTTTGCTTTAGAATTGTAAGTGTCATTTAAAAACCCTAATCAACAACTATTTTCAAATGCACAAGCAAGCCTTTCTGCTGGTGGCAGGACATTTCCCCCATTCCAGCAGGACAGCGCTTTGGAATGAAGAGGGACGCTGGGGACCAAGATGGGTGAGCCACCTGCACCCTGCACAGCCAACAGAAGTCTTGCCCAGGTGTCTGTCTTGACCCTGGGCTTTCTGGTTCGGATGTGCACTTCAGCTCATGTCTCTGGTTTTAGATTTTCCCGAGAGTGGCCAAGCTTCCTTTTCCTGGAAAGCTGAGTGCCTGTTTCTCCTGAGCCTCTGGTGCCCAAGCAAGCCTGCTGCTGCCGATGTCCCCACTGCCTTCCTGGGAACCACTCCAGGGTGGTTGACTTGGTACCTTGCAGAAACCCTTTCGCTCAAAAAATCCACCCCTGAGCCAGGCGGGCCTGCCAGGGCCCTGAGAACATGAAATTCCTTAGTAGGCTTGCTAAGCAATTGACGGTTTAATAGGACCACGTGGAACGTCTTGCTATTCCTGTCGTTCTGACCTGAGAAACTGAAGCATCACATATTTTCTTGTCTCTTCCTTCCCCCTCTTCTACCTATGACTAAAATAGGGCACGGACCTGCCACCTCCAGCTAAACAAGCCGCGCCTCTCAGCAAAAAGATGGGGCTCTCTGTGTGACTTGTGGACATGGTGTCACCCTCTGGTGCTTATTGTGCTTTGACATAAATTACAACCCTGCAAACAGCTCCTGGGTGCTTCCCAAGGCCAGGTATTGTGCTAAGCAAAGCACAGCACCATCTCATTTAATTGTCTCAATCACCCTGGGAGGAAGGGAAGTATTGTTATTATTATCACCATGTTTCAGGAGACAAAGTGAGGCTCAGAGAGTTAGAATGCCCAGAGGTGGTGGAGTTTGGATCTAAACTCAAATCTTTCAGACTGGGGGACCATCCTGCCTTCCTGTAACTTGTCAATTCAGTCTGATTGTAAAGTTCGAAGTCTAACTTTGACTAGTCTTCGGACAACAAACTTTATAATACCCTTTCTCCCCTTTTGAGAAAGTAGAAAATGCCATCCTTAGAAAATCTCTATCAACACATGATTAAAAGGTAAAATTGACATTGAGTTTACCAGCTACTGACAGGCATTGAACTTGTCCTGTTGTGTTTTCTCTCTATAGCCTGTGTTTTCCCACTGCCACATGGTATCTGGTAAGTATTATGTTGAACCATCTGAAATTGATGTTATTGTAGGTCAAAACCAGTAAAATATCAGCAATTTTATGCACCTCAACCTAGTAAGAGACATTGCAACTCCAAAAGCCTTTGCTATCTTCATTACTCCACCCCCCACCCCCAACCAACAGTGCTTCTTGTCCAAATTTTACCCTCATTTCAATTCCAGCTTAACACCACCTACTCCAAGAAGCCTTTGCTAAATTCCCCACTGGAAACAATCTTTCCTGAACTCCCCTAGCACTTTATTTGTACCTCTGGTCACCATCTTCCAGGCATATTGGTTGTTTGTGTCTATGTGCACATGCTTTAGTCTGATCAAGGAGTCGCGTCTAATTCCTTCCTATCTGACCAGCTCTTAGCATAGTATCTGGCACGTGGTGGGTGCCGTTAAGAGTTTATTGAGCTCAGCTGTGTGACTTCCTGCTTCTTGTGGCGGCAGTGTCTATCTAGGAATTCGCACTGCAGCTTGAGGAATAACCTGGGGGCGGGAGGAACAGCCCCTCCCACGCTCACCCCTGCACTGTCCTCGGAAGGGGGCGGTGAAGATGCACCTCTGGCTCTGCGGGGGTGGAGAGGGCCCAGGAGCCTTCTCTGGGTGAGGACGACTCCAAATGTGCCAGGGACGGAGCCCTCCCGTTTGGCTCGAGTGGCAGAGCCACAGTTTCGGCCACTGGCTCCTGTACGGTCTCAGACGTGGCCTGCGGGCAACAAGGCAGCAGGCAGGTGGCTTTGCGTCCCCCAGTGGCTACGTTCTGGAGAGGACCCCCGGCAGCCATTCCCTCCCAGGCTTGATCAAGTGGAAGGATGGGTGAAGCTGCGTTTCCTCGGAGAAGCGAGCCGCCGGTCCGCGGTCGGCTGGGACCGCACCGCAGCGGTCCGCACTTCGCGCCTCCTGTTCGAAGGCGTGACTGGAAGGCGGGAGGCAGACCCGGATCCAGCGCCGCCGAGCAGGCGCGGGGACGAGGCCAGCGAGGAGCTGGGCGGCTTCGGCGCTGCAGCCCGCACCCCTGCGCCCGCCGCGCCCCGCTGGTCGCCCTGCACCCGGCTTCCCCGCCCCGCTCTCGCCCGGCTCGCCCGCGCTCCAGTGAGCATGCGCACGGTGCCCGCCAGGCCTGTGAAGACAATTCTGGAGGCACAAAATCCAGCCCCAAACACGCATGAGAGTGCTCACGGAATCGTAAGAGCCGTACGAACGGGGAGACTCACTGTTTAACTCACTGGAGGAGACGCCGGCACCGCGCGCAGTGGCCACGGCCCGACGGCAGCGGGGCACGGACGGAAAGGCCGCGAGCGTCACCCGCGAGGGACCGACGTGGGGGCTCGGCAGAGGCTGGTGCCGCGGGCGTAAAGTGAAGGCTTCTTGGAGGCGGCGGCTAACCAGGGGGCAGTTAGATGGGGACAGGAAGGGCACCCACGCCCGGGAGCAGCACAGGCAGAGGCTGCGAGTCACGGAGACAGCGACACAAGTGGGGACCTCAGCTGCTGCACACAGCGGGAGGAGAGGGTGCGGGGCCATGATCAGAGACTCCGCAGGGCCTCGTGAGCCCCGCAAGCTGCCGGAGTATGCTCTGAACACGCTAGGAGGCCACTGAAGGTTTTCTGGTGAGGACCTGGGCCACTTCGGAACTGGCGATGCAGGAGGAAAATCAGGTTAGGGAGCTAGATGAGGAGTTCTGTTTATCCTGAACTTCTTTCCTTTTAAGTGGGAAATAGCTTCCCCCCCTCTTCATAGCATTAATTTGTTTTATTGCAGTTTGCTTTGCTGAAAAAGAAAAAAATCAAGACACACAAAACTATATAAGTGAATATAAATTCCTTTTAATAGTCAGTTATCAGTTTAATATCAGTAAATGTTCTTCCCAATCTTTTTCTATGCATATATAATTTTTTAAAAGCATAACTAGGACAAGAGTATATAACACTTGAAAAAACTTGGGGTGCTCAGCCACACCCCAGATCAACGCCATCAGAATCTCTGGGGTCTAGGGACCAGGCCTGGGTGTTTTCAAAGCTTCCTGGATGGCTCTATGTGCCGTCAGGAGTGGGGATCCAGAGCTGAGACAGTGCAGGAAAGGAGAGTGCAGGCAACCTCTGTCAATTCCACGTTGCTCCTGAAGGCTCCAGAAGGAATCCAAAATCTTTGCAATAGCAAAAGTCAGTGACCATAAGGCAGTTCAGACTTCTACCCAGCGGAATCAGATTAAATCATGATTCAAAGAACTGAGGAAATGACAGTAATTTTAGATATTGTGCTCAAGCCCAGTGGATGCTTTGCCTTGGGTGGGGAGCCTCTTCAGTGGTCCAGTTTTATACTGACGCCTCAAGACTCAGGCTTTCTGTTGGCCACTGCAATTAAGGAAGCTGGTAGCCTCTTAGCAAGGTTAACTTCAGGTAATACCATGAAAAGGGATTATAGACCCTTGGAATTGGCATTCGCTTCCTTAAAGAAAGAAGGTGAGGAGGGAAAAGAGTGCCTCTGATTCCCATTAGAGCTTCAAGTCCAAGAATTGTAAACATGTATCCCCGCTGCCAAATCTCACTCTAAATATATTCCAGTGATCTCATGTTTTCATATGCACTGGAATAAAAAGAGGCATTTTTATTCTATTTGGATGACAGCATCTTGAGATTTTATGAGAGTGCTGTAGATTATTAGTTAGATCAAGAGCTGCAGTCAATATTTCAGCCATTCAAAGTCGCCACGACAGGCATGTTAAATACACTGAATGCCAATTAATCTTGTCATTGTAAGTTGGACCCTCAAATGTGTTCCCAAACACCAGCGGTGACCCCCGCCCCCACGGGAAAAGCCTCCAATCAAAGAGCCTCTGAAGAGAGCCAAGCGAGGCTTTGGAGAGAGCAGCACATATTTTGAGGTGATTAACATTTCGGTTTTAGCCTCCTCATCTGCAAGGGCGTCATCTGTTACTCGTTTTCTCTTTGGCCAAAGAGACCACATCCAGTGTCCCGAAGGAGAAGGCTGGAAATTCTTCAGACAGCCCTTTTAGGAGAAGCCCAGTGAGAGGGCAAGCGAAGCTTCATTCCTTTTATGGCAGATGCCACGGTGAGTGAGGGCGCCAGCTCCTCTCTGTGCCCGGCTGTGCAGCCTGCGTGCTCTTCACCCCTGAGCTGAATAAAGACTTGATCCAAGGATGCTTTCAGTGACCTGTGGGGTGACAGGAGGGTGTAGCACCCCAGTTCCCCCCAACCCTGGAGCCCATCTTCACTCTCCTCTGGAGTCTTCACCCCAGCCCCGCAGGCACATAAATCAAGCAGCAGAGTAGCTCAGAAACATGACGAATACCTTGGCTGGCTCCTGCTTGAAAAGACGGGGGGAGGAGAGGGATTCTAAAGTAACCAGGCTTGGCTGCAGATGCAGCCAGAATTTAATGTTCCTGGAGCTGGCCCCAGCTGCTCAGACAGAAGCTGCCAGGGGAATCTTCCCTGGGGGCAGCCCCAGCTCTCCACGCTCCGGAGGAGAAAAAAGCTTTGGTGTCTGTCAAGAACATTATTCAAAAATTCTTGGACACTTCTAAGCCCTTGCTGCGAGCATGGAGAAGGGGGTTGGTTGCAGGGGAAGCTTTTCTTGGGCTGGGTTGGCCCTTGGGTATAGCTTCAGGTTGGAATGCTGCTGTTTTCATAGAGCTCTCCCCCAGGTGGGTGTGCGATGCTTGTGTGTGTTCATGTGTTCCTGCATGTTTGTGCATGTGCATATGTGTGCACATATGTAGGGGGCTGGTGAGTCAAGAGAGCCCACAGTTTTAAGTACATTGCCAGCCTTCAGGTTGGGGCCTGCTCAGTGAGGGGTTGTTAGTGTCCTCCCCTGCCCAGTTTCCTAGTTTAACGAGCTGCCTGCGTCTCTGGTCCCTCAGTTCACTCTTTCCAGTGGGTCAGGACCCTGCTGGAATGACTCTTGAAGAGCCTGCTCTGCCTCCTGACCAGGGACTCCCAGTAGGTAAAGCTGGGGGCCCTGGGTGGCCCCTCCTGTCCCTCTGTCAGGCCACTGCAGGGGCCTGCGTGTCCCAGCTCTTCCGTAAGGTGCCACAGAGCCAAGTCTGCACAGGGTACCAGTCCAGGCTTTGGGGAGCTTCAGTCTAGAGATCCTTTTGGTTTTGTTTTGTTCTTGAGCGTCATGAAGGGATTATTCCAACTGCCACAGACAAAAGATTCCAGGAGGTGCATGCACACAGCAGAGGGCCTGCAGAGATGCGTCTTTTGAGCAGAGCTATGGTAGGGATCAGGGCTCAGACGTGACAGGCTCAGACCCTTTTTTAAGGGTTGCCTCCCTTAAAAAATGTTAATCATGTTAAAATATTTACTCCCCTCTCTAAAACCTCCTCAGCACTTAAAAGCATTTTCTACTGATTTTTTTAAAGAGAAGCAGCACTGTGGGGTTGCAAGAAGACAGACTGTGATCACCACCCCTCTTCTCTGCTCCCCCCAACTCCCCTCCTGACCGCAGTGTCACTCGTCCAAGTTGGCTGGTAGAGCAATTAACTCTCCTCAGGGCAGGGGTAGATCACCATCTCAGGCCTCCACCCAGGGGTTTCCTGTCACCAAAGTCACACTAATGCAAATCCATTTTTCATTAGGAGAAAATAAAACTCACAAGTGACATCAACCGAAAAATGTTCTTTGAGAACAAGTTATTTCCATTTAAAGCTAAGCACATGACAGCTGGTGACTTTTAATGGAAAGTAAAATTTGCTGGGCTGAATTACTATCAAACCACTTGAGAATTTGTGTTGTTAATTTTCCTTTTTGGAGAAAGGCAGTGCTTTGGAGTCCAGCAGAGCTGAAGAGGAATGGAAAGGTCTGGTTCTGTCTCTAATTGTGGCCTTGAAAGACCCTGGAAAATCGTCTGTGAAATCATGTCCCAATATCTAGGTGTACAAATTTTCTTTACCCTATACTTAAAACTCATTTAATAAGCTGGTTAGAAAGCAAACTCTGTGTCCCACCATTCATTTGGGCCCTATACCAAAATAGTTGTATGTGTTACTGAAAACTCTCTCGTCTTTTCCCTACTTAACAGAAAACGGCTGGTATGAAAGCACCTGGTGGGCGATTGCTATGGATGGGCTGTGCCCCTCACTCATATGCTGAAGCCCTCACCCCCGGTGTGACGGTGTCAGGGGCTGGGGCCTTTGGCAGGTAATTAAGTTTAGATCAGGTTATGAGGGTGAGGCTTCCATTACTGGATTAGTGTACTCAAAAGACGAGGAAGAGAGCAGAGCTCTCTCTCCTCACTGAGTGATGACGCAGGGAAAAGACAGCTGTCCGCAAACCAGGAAGAGAATCCTTTCCAGATCCTTTCCAGGACAGAATCTGCTGGTGTCTTGATCTCGGGCTTTCCTCCAGAACTGTGAGAAATAAACGTTCATTGTTTAAGCCACCCAGTGCATAGTATTTGTTATAGCCGCACAAAGCTAACACAGTGTTCAAGTAGGCACGGGCCCCAGGGCATGATGTCCACATACCTGAGCATAGTCAGACACGAGAGAGGAATGATGTGAGACTAGCTATTCTGTACAGTCTGTTTCAGGTCAATATGAATTCAGTTTCTCTTTCCTTCCAGAATCTTCTAGCACTTCTAGAATATGTAAACACATTTGTTGTCAATAGAAAGCATCTCCAGAACTGGGGGACAAGGTCAAAGGGTATCAGGCTTTGAAGGAAGCTATAAGAATCTCCACAATGTAATCGAGACTAAGCACCTACAGGTGCAACCCATCCTTGGGGAGGTTTTGCAAATGCATTGCTGAGAATTGCATGGTTTTGTTATTATACATCAAGATTAATAGCCCAAAGTTTATTGGAAGATTAAATAACATAAAGCAATGACAAAATAAGTTGTTATTAATAAGTTGTCAAATAATAAGCCATGTTATTTGATGAAAATTAAAGTGGATGAGCATGAAAGATCCTGTGAAGAGCCTAGGAAAAGAGAGTTGAAGAGCAAGGGTCTAGGTAGTGTCTATCCGGGAGTGCCAAGGGAATGGTGGAGAAGGCATTGCAGACTCTACCACAACCTAAGGCACACACCCCTTGACGCCTTTGCTCGGATTCCTGCCCAAGAAGCAAGTTTTTAAATGCTAATTCAGTTTCTGTGGTACACGGCAGAAAGGGGTGCCCTGGATAGTAATTAGACAGGCGGGTCCCTCATGTACGTTTGTTCAACCGGCACTCTGGTTTTCCTGCCAATGTGCTGTGGGAGTTTGGCTGACAAGAGGCCATTCCTTGGGGCCTGATAAACTGTGTGTGGACAGATTACAGGGGGTTTCTGGAACTTGAAAGTGAAGGGCCAGAGCTGGCCCCAGACCTGTACCAAGGCACAGATGCTCTTTGAGCCTCAGTTTGATTGTGCGGCCAGCCATGGAACATCATCGCCTGGCAACTCACCACAGCTGCCTTGGTTCCCACTTGCTGATAAATGACTTTCTGCATATTTTGTCTCTCTTACACAACTCCTTCCCCCCCCTCCTCCCTCAGGTTGTGAGGTTTTCTGCAGTACAGGATGGTCTCTCCTCTGTCATACGTTAAATGTGAAAGCTCTTGACCTCAGGACACATAACTTTGTAAGTAAAGATATTTGAAAAGGTGATAGGTGAAAATATAATTTATTTATCTTTTTTGGAATCCAACAATAAAAAGCATAGTTAAAACAGAAGCTAAAATGTTCTGTTGTTTGATTTTCAGTTTCTGTCTGAACTGACTCTTCACCCCAGGCTATTTTCTTTACAGATGATTGTCGGGACTCAGAAAACAATACCCCCAAATGAAGGCCTCAGAAGCAAAATTTCTTCTCTGACCTTCTTCTGCCCTCTTGTCTCTCAGTCCCATTCTCCCCCAAAGCTAGCCATAGATACTAGAATCCCTCATCCCCCAGGGGGTCATAGAAACCAGAACCCCTTTGCCCCAAAACCAGCCAGAAAACCTAAAAATATCACTCTAACTTTCCCTCTGTGTAAAAACTGTCTATCGAAAATTATCTGACCCACCTTGTTTGACTGTAGGTCATAAGACCCCCATTCCAGAGAAGTCCTAACCCATATCCAGAAGGAAGGAATGCATGCTTGGTGAGGCCAAGAAGAATCTAGACAGACAGGCCTTGCTGGGTTTCTCCACTCAGTTGACTAGCATTGAATTATACCCTTTTTGTCCAATCATAATTCTGTCTGCATGGCTCTCCATACTTCGTTACACTTAGGCATAAATATAGGCAATTTCCCTTGTACCTTTGGGTCTTCATTCTGAAGGCTCCTGTGTATACACATTAAATAAATTCATATATGTTTTCTGTAATTAATCTGCCTTTTGCAAGTTGATTTTTCAGTGAACCTTCAGAAGGCCAAGGGGCACGCTCCCCTTGGAACGTACACAAGCAAGAAATTCTATTCACCACACCTTTCTGACTCTGTCCTGGTTTTTTTTTTTTTGAGACAGAGTCTCACGCTGTTGCCCGGGCTAGAGTGCCATGGCATCAGCCTAGCTCACAGCGTCAGCCTAGCTCACAGCAACCTCAAACTCCTGGACTCAAGTGATCCTTCTGCCTCAGCCTCCCGAGTAGCTGGGACTACAGGCATGCACCACCATGCCTGGCTAATTTTTTCTATATAGTTTTAGTTGTCCAGCTAATTTCTTTCTAGTTTTAGTAGAGACAGGGTCTCGCTCTTGCTCAGGCTGGTCTCGAACTCCTGACCTTAAGTGATCCTCCCGCCTCAGCCTCCCAGAGTGCTAGGATTACAGGTGTGAGCCACTGAGCCCGGCCTCCTCTGGCTTTTGTTTTCAGTTAATCTGTCCTCTACTTGCTATTAAATAAGATGCTATTTGAGGGCTGATTAGAGCTTGCAGTAAATTTATTCCCAATTATATTGTTATAGGTAATTATTATAGCCAATCACCATTATGAATTACAAACTTCTCAATCATCCTGTAACAAAAAAACTGCTGAACTTGAATGTCATAGTGACAGCAGTGCAGGCTTACCATGGGGCCTCAGCAACAACTTGGGAGAAGGGATGCATGCGGGAAAATGGGGTTTCAGCAGCGTACAAGAAGCAGAATTCTGGTTGCACCTTTGGCTAGAAGCGTGAGTTTGGGCAAGATCCTTTAACCGAGACTCTATTTTCTCACTTGTAGTAATGTGGCTAACAATTCCTATTTCATGGGATTGGTGTGAGGGTTAGATAAAATGACGTATGTCAAACTCACAGCACACTGTCTGGAACAGATGGAGCAAGATAGATGTTACTTCCTTCTGGTCTTTCTACATCCAGGGCATAGGGTGAGGGAAGAGGGCAATCTTGTATGAAGGGCCCTTCTAGAACTGCCAGCACTTGACCTATATGGAAAGGGTCCAAGAGCACCCCAAATTTCTTTCCAGGGCCTCTGTTATAGCTTGGCTCCATAAACACACGGGGGAAGAAAAGTCTGTATTTACAATGATGTTATAAAATAAGAAACGAAGAAGTCATGCTTCACTGTCAGAATGGAACAACTTCTGGGCCTTTTGTTAGAAAGTTGCCTACAGCCAACTTATCTGATGGGGAACCCTCGAGACAGATCGCACTTCAAACTTGCTTGATTTCACCTTCTGCTGTTTGCTAGTGCTGACTATTTCACAGAGGAAGAGCAGAACGGCCGCTTTCAATAGCAGGCAAGTCCCCATGAAGCCCGGTGCTCTCTGGGTGTCGGTTCCTGCTGGCGACGGAGCAGGACATTCATGCTAGCGCTCGCAGCTGCTGGGCGGTTCCAAGCGCCAGGCCCCGTGCTGTCCGTGCATTATCTCATTTAACCTGTGATGACCTTAGAAAGGAGGAACCTCTCATGCTGTCTCTACAGATGAGGCGACAGTCATGGGTGACAGGAGCTGCTGTGTGACACAGGCAGTTGAACACGGAGGGTGCTGGGCGTGAGGCATGGTGTCGCCAGTGAGGGTCCATGTGTTCCACCGGCAGCGTCACCAGTCACATGGCCTAGCAGAGGGCAGGGGCACGGGCATATGAGACAGAGACGCACTCTTCCTTCAGAAGGCTGCTGCCTCTGCTTACCTGCACTCCCACTTTGGGACAGGCCCTTGGGCCCTCTCCCTTGGAGCAGAACCACTTCCTGCCAGGTTCCCCAGCTTCCACTCTCCAGCTCCTCATCCTGGCAATTAAAGTCCTGAGCCATAGGCTCAAACCTGCTTTTCCACCTTTATGTCCTGCCACTTCTCAACGGGAACTCTTCCCTGCCTCCACTGTATACTTCCAATTCTTGCTTTCAGTTCTTTTCCTCTGGCCCTAAATCCTACCCACCCATGGATCTCCCCTCCTCCGCAGCCTCCTCTGACCTCTCTAGGCCATGGTGCTTCTTCTGAATAAGCAGAACTTTCCTACCCTAGCAAGGGCATCCAGCACATTTAAGCAATTTCAGATTGTTGTGCAACCACTCCGTGTTTGCGTTTGTAGAGAGGTTGTAAAACTCCTGCGACCAGATGTGGCATAGCCCAAGGCCCATGGGGAGGCTCTGCCCTGGCACAGACATTGGAAAAAAAACAGTTTACATTTACATGTTGACAGCACAGGAATTTTTTCAGCTAGAAACTGTCATTAGCAAGAATAATTAAAACAAAGCTGCTGGGTTGTTCTATGAGATTCATAATAAATCACAAAGTTATTTGTAGAGCTTTTGTGCTGCTAGTTCTGGGCACTGAAATAGCAAATTATAGCTCTTAAAGCCAGTGTCCACCAGGGTTAAGAGCCAGACCAACTCCTTGCTGGGTAACTGTAGGCAAATTCGTAAACCTCACTTAATTTTCTTGATGTAATTCAAGAAGAATTATCCCTACCTAATAGGTTCTCCTAAGGAATAATTGAGATATTGTATATAAAGTGAATAAGATTAGAACTGAGTCATCAATAACTATATGATGGATCAAATTGGGTAAGTTTCACAACATACATTGGGAATTCAGAATGGTGTCTGTAGGGACCTCGTGGAGACACAAGGCAGTGGGGTGAACAGGAGACCAACTACTTAGTACCTTTGTCTCAGGTGAGTTTGGGTTCCAGGTACAGGAACAGGGTGATGGGGAGGTAGTTGCCACCAGACAGGAAGTGTGTTGCTTCTTCCCAGTGACCTCAGGGGACACTCCCTTGTCTGGCTCAACTTTTGGGTAACACACTCTCCTGTCTCACGCAGGTGATCACTCACCAGGCACTGGCTGCTTCTCAGCTCCGGTGTCTCCCCGTTGGCTGTGAGACCCTTGGTCAGGGACTGCCTCCTCCTCCCAGAACCAGGCATAGAGCAGGAGTTCAGCACATACTGGTTTTTACTGGACATTACCAAGTACTTACTTTCCAAGAATAAAAGAAGCCAGGATTTCTTTCTAGAGGGACTTGCTAACCAACACATGGATAATTAAGATGTTGCAAGGAAGTCATTGGCACAAGTTCAAGGAGCTGCTTTTCTTAAACTCTGCAGGGAGGCGCAGGGGGTTACATTTTTTGACAGCTATTACATAGCTCAGGGCAGATGGAAGAACAACAAGTACAAAAGAACTTGATTTGAGCAAGACTTTTGGCTTTGTTTGGCAACTGTTTACTGGACACCATAGTAGCACACCCTGCTCTGGTGTGGCGTGTGAGAGATGCCGCCCAGCCAGGAACGGAGAATGGAAATATTTGAGAGTAAAAGCCTAATAATTTTAAGACACATCAAAACAAAAGCAAAGAGGGAAACAATCTGGCTTTAACAGTTCATGAGAATCCAGCATTTCTGGAGAGCGTGGTGCTGTCAGCAAGTGGAAGGCAGGGCCCAGGGGCCAGGGTCTGCAGCGGAGCGGCTGACCCCACATGGCAGCAAGGCAGGGTCAGCCTCACACTGGACTCAAGAACCAGCAAGGGCCTGGGGCTAGTTTACCAAAGTAAAGGAACAAAATGTCCCCTGTCTACCAGAGTTGCCCCCAGAGGGACTCTGGGGCAGAGGCAGCGCAGGGCATGCTCGGTGGGAGGAAGGACACAGCCTGGCCTGGGCTCTGCTGCTTTGCCAATGCAGCCTAGCATGGTTTGGGGAGGTTTCATCTTCTGGCCTGTGAAGGTCCCATTTCCCTTCCTCATTTTTTTTTTTTTTTTGAGACAGAGTCTCACTCTGTTGCCCGGGCTAGAGTGCCATGGAGTCAGCCTAGCTCACAGCAACCTCAAACTCCTGGGCTCAAGCAATCCTTCTGCCTCAGCCTCCCGAGTAGCTGGGACTACAGGCATGTGCCACCATGCCCTGCTAATTTTTTCTATATATTTTTAGTTGGCCAATTAATTTCTTTCTATTTTTTTAGTAGAGGCAGGGTCTTGCTCTTGCTCAAGCTGGTTTCGAACTCCTGACCTTAAGCGATCCACCCACCTTGGCCTCCCAGAGTGCTAGGATTACAGGTGTGAGCCACCATGCCCGGCCTACCTGTGGCTTTTTTAAATCCACAAAACTACCCCCAAAATTTTCATTTGAAGAAACACTTGTCACATTAATGTGAACATAAATTTATTATAAATATGACAAAAATGGAAGCTTTGCTTTTTCTCTGTAAAAAGTATTATAGTAGTCCAAAGGGGAGAAATTATTTGTAAAAGACATACAATTAAAGTGATAAAATACTAAAACCATTTAATGCTCATACTTTTGACAAGCTTTGTAGACCTGGGCTGAGGGATATTCTCACCAGGAGAGTCAGGATGTTTAGACCCACCCTGCTCTGGGCTAAGCTGCTTACAGCAGCAAGAAAAGTACCTTGGAGACAGCGCTAGGTGTCTAAAGGAAGAAAAGTCGAGTACTATTAAGAGATGAAAAGAAGCAGGGAAAGCATAGGGCCGTCTTTAATGGTGGTGAAACGGGATCAGGAGCATCTGGACCCAGACTCAACTTTTGCAAAGGGCCGTGCTTACTAGAGTTTAGTCACTATCTTCCAAAGGAGACTGCACCACAGCCACAGAGAGAGGCAGATAGGACTGGCAAAAGAATAAGGTCTTCTGCTAAAATGTTCATCTGTCAAACAGAAACACTTAACGTATACCATTATTTTTGTACTTGATTTAGTATTAATAGTTCTTTATTTTGTACTATTCTGGGAGCCTCACGAAAGGAACATCTCTGAGAGGTCCCGGAGAAGACCCTGATTACTCAGGGGAAGCTGGAAAATAAGTTTGAAGAGGAGAAAAACTCAACGCCTGTGGCCTGGGGAGACTGATGTAATGAGGCTGGAGAAGGCACATGAGAACATCAGAGGAAGGCAGCCCCCTGTGGGGCAGGCACAGGCCAGGTGGGGTGGCTACGGCTCCCTAACAAAAGAGAAATGTATTGTAATACTTGATTTCTGTTCCACAACCTGATAAAAACTTTCTACCACTGATAAGTCTATTTCCTTCATTTGTTGATATTCATGTTATTCACTATGTTTCAAAGGTCAATATAAGCAATGCCACTGTTCCAGGTGTTAAATTCTATAAAAAGTTCTTAAGTAAGTAAATATGTAAAATATTTAGTGTTGTAAACTACAAATAGATAGTTGTTGGGAACTGCTTGAAATCAATACTATATTCCATTGAGGTTAAAAGATATCCTTAATTAACACATGCCATGGACCATTTGATATTTGAAATATTGAGAAATATTACTGAATAATTTAGAATATTCAATAATCAGAAGTGAGTAGGTTCTCTTTGGGCAAAGGCGTGGGGAATAGCACATATCTAACAGGAATATAACAAAGAGAGCTATTCCCATGATGAGGTTGGTCCAGTCTCAGCTTTTGGACAAAACTGCACCTATGCTCACTGGCATAAGCATTGGCTCTTGAAAACATTATAACAAACTTATTTCTGCACTAAATTTACATACTATCTTCAATATGATTTAAAAAATTTTTAAATCCATTTTTTATTTTATTGTACATTAACATGCAGTTGTAAGAAATAATACAGAGAGATCCTGTGTACCATTTACCCAGTTTCTCCTAATAATGACATCTTAAACAAAGAGATGGTGCAACATCACAACCAGGGTATGGGCACGCAGTCCAGACACAGAAGGTTCTCATCATCACAAGCATCACTCAAGTTGCCCTTTTATAGCCATACCCAATTCTCTCCCCACCCCCTCCTTAACCCTCAGCAATCACTAGTCTGTTCTCCATTTTTATAAAATTTTGTCATTTGAAGAATGTTATACAAATGGAATCATGCAGTATGGAACCTTTGGGATTGGCTCTTTTCACTCAGCACAATTCTCTGGAGACTCATGCAGGCTGTTGCCTGTACCAGTAGTTCATTCCCTTTTATTGTGAAGTATTCCATCACATGAACGTGCCACACTTTGTCTAACCATTCATTTGTTGTAGGATATCTAGATTGCTTCTAGTTTTCAGTTATTACTAATAAAGTGGCTGTAACCATTTGTGAACACATATTTGAACTGACATAATTCTTCATTTCTCATGAATAAATTCTCAGGAGCTCAGTTGCTGGGTCATATAGTAGTAGCCGCATAAGTTTTGCCTTTTTTAGAAAGTTTCCCTTTTTACATATAGCCGTCCTAATAGCTGTGTAGTAATACCTCATTAGGGCCTTAATTTGCCTTTCTCAGATAACTAGAATGTTAAACATCTTTTCATGTTCTTACTTTCTATCAGTACATCTTCAGTGCAATGCTTCTCCATATTGCCCATCCATTTTCATATTGGATTCTTTTTAATGTTGACTTTTGAGTGTTCTTCTACATATAAGCTTACATATATTCTACATATAAGATTTTTCAAATATGTTTGCAAACACTCTCTCCAGGTCTGCAGCTTGTCTATAGCTTATGACTTTTTTTCTTCTTTAGTCTAATAGTGGACTATATTGATTTTCAAATATCAAAGCAGCCTTGTATGCCTGGAATAAACTCCATTTGGTCATGATGAATTCCTTTTACATATTGCTGAATTCTATTTGTTAAGATTTTGCTAAGTATTTTTGAGTCTGTATTCATGAGAGATATTGGTCTGTATGCGATTTTGGTTTTGGTATCAGGTTATTACGAGTTTTATATAAATGAATTGGCACTATTCCCTCATTTCCTCCTTTCTAGAAGAGATTGTGTAAAATTGGTGTTAATTCTTCTTTACATTTTTGGTAGAATTTTTTTTAAAATATGCAGGCCTGGACATTTCTTTTTTGTAAGTATTTAATTACGAATTAATTTTATTTATAGTCATAGGGCTATTCAAGTTATTTACTTCACATTGGGTGAGTTGTGACAGTTTGTGTTTTTGAGGAATCTGTCCATTTTATCTAAGTTACCACATTTATGTACGTGATATTGTTACTAGTGTGTTCTCTTATTGTCCTTTTGGCATCTGTAGTGACATCTCTTGTTCCATTCCTGATACGAACAATTTCTATTCTTTTTCCCGTGTCAGTCTTGCTAGAGGTTTACAAATGTTACTAAACTTTTCATGGAACCAGCTCTTTTTTAAATTGATTTTCTCTATTGTTTTCTGTTTCAACATTATTGTTTTCTGCTCTTAATTTTATTATTTCCTTCCTTCTGTTTGCTTTGGGTTTATTTTGCTCTTCTTTTTCTAGTTTCTTTAGGTGGGAGCTTAGATTGATTTGAAATTGATTTGAAATTTTCTTTTCAAAAATATTCTAATATAAATATTTAGCACTATAGATTTTCCTTTCAGCATTGCTTTGGCTGTGTCCCAAAAGTTTTGATATGTTGTATGTTTGTTTCTATTCAGTTTAATGCATTTTTCAAAATTCTTCTAAGACTTCCTCTTTGACCCATGGATTATTTAGAAAGTGTAGTTTTAGTTTCTGAGTATTTGGAGATGCTCTTGCTATCTTTCTGTTATCTGTTAATAGTTTGATAGGACTGTGGTCAGAGAAAATATGCTGTAGGATTTCAATTCTTTAAAATTTGTTAAAATTTGTTTTATGGTCCAGAATGTGGTTTAATTTGGTATATATTTTGTATGTTCTGTGGGCACTTGAAAAAAATATGTAGTTTGCTGTTGTTGGATGAAGCACTGTATGAAGTTTGGTTAGATCCTGTTGGTTGGTGGTGGTGTTGAGTTCTTCTACATCTTTAATGATCTGTCTAATTATATCAATTGGTAAGGTGGGGGAGGGCACTGAAGTCCTCAACTATAATTGCGAATTTGTACTTGCAGTTCTATCAGCTTTTGCTTCATATATTTGGCATCTTTTTTCTTTTTTTTTTTTTGGTACATGCACATTCAGGATTATTATGTCTTTTTTGTGGACTGACACTTTCCTCACTATGTAATGTCTCTCTCTGTCTCTGGTAATTCCTTTGCTCTGAGTTGATTTATTCAATATTAGAATAGCCATTTCTACTTTCCTTGGATTAATGTTAGCACTATATATAGATAGAACAATAGATGGATATTTCCATTCCTTTTTTTCAGTGCATTTTAAGTAGATATCTTGTAGGCAGTAAATAGTTGTGTATTGCTTTTAATTCACTCTGTTAATCTTTGTCCTTTGTCCTTAGAACCCAAATTTAGTGTAAGTATTAATATGTTAAGGTATTAAGTCTGTCATTTTATTTTTTGTTTTATTTGTTTGTTTTTCCTGTCTCTGTTTTCCTTTCCCTGCCTTCCTGTGAACATTACTTGAATATTTTTTAGAATTGTATTTTGATTCATCTGTAGTATATTTTTAGAGTATCTCTTTGTATTCCATTTTAGTGGTTGCTTTAGGAGTTGCATTATATTTACAGAACTTCTCACAGTCAACTGGTGTTGGCCTTTTACCAAAGTGAATTATAGAAAACTTGCCTTCCTTTACATCCCTTTACCTTCCTGTGTTTATAATATAATTGTCTCAAATATTTCCTTCACATACATTTAGAACCATGCAAGGCAATGGTACAATTTTTACATCAACTGTCAAATATAATTTGGAAAACTTAAAAGGAGAAGTACATTTTTAATTTATCTATGTTTTTGCCTATGGAAAGTCTCCAGAACTGGAAGCATCTAGTACCTTTGAAGGCAGGAGTGTGGCACGGGCACGGGCTCCTGAGGACGGAACACTGATTGAAAATTAAGGTTGTCCCATTGGTAATCAGACACCCAGACTTCCACCCCCAACCTGTACAACCTGCTATCATTTCTCATATTATGGGTACTTCAGGGACAACAGACACAGCTGAAGGAAGAGTGAGACAAGTAAGGAAAACAGGGGTATTAAATACGAATCCGCATACCAACAGTGATATTCAAGTCCCCCTGCCCCCACGCTCTGCTCTACTCCCAGATGTTGGCAACAAGATTCTATTCCCAGGCTGAAAACTGGAAGAATCCTCTGATTACTAAGCTAAACCTAAAAGAAAAGCTGTAAATATACTGGCCTTTAGGTGTTTCTAACAATTGAAATCCTTATTATCTTAAAGTAAAACCCACACAGTCCATAAGCACAATCATGCGCACACAGAACTTCCAAACGGCTTCTTAGTGACTGACTCTGGAATATGAATAAACAGCCAACAATCGTCTGGCATGGAAGTAAAGATTTTCATGTGAAAAAGAGAAACTAGAGCAAACAAGCAGAAAAATAAAAGTTTTTAAAGAATCAAGGGCAATGCAGTAAGGTGAAGAAAAGTTAAAAGAGAGAGGATATTGAATTCACGAAGTCAAAGCAAGATACCGAAATTCAGAGAGTAAGAAAGAGTTCTCGAAAACTAAAAATAGAACAGAAATCAAAGATTCAATAATGAGTTGGGAGGTAACGCTGAGGATGTCTCTCAGAAAGGAAAACAAAACAAAAAAAAACAGAAAAAGCAGGAAAATAGGAAAGAAAAAAATTTAAAAACTAACAGGATCATCTCAGGATTTGTAACATCCATTAATAAGAGTTCCATAAAGAGCTAAAGCAGATAAAATGAACAGGGAAGACATTATTAAATAATAAATAGCATGCAATTCACGCTGGAACTGGAGACAGAGAGTCCAGGAGTGCTGACTTGGAGGGAATGAAACAGATTTGCTCTGTGTTCAATTCAATTGAGAGGAGTTTTAGAGATCTAGGAGACAGTCTGGAAATACATTAACGATAAGAACATAGAAAACCAAGTAAAATAGAACATGGAAAACCAAATAAAATTAGGCAATTTTCATGGTGGGAAGTTGTATGAGAAAGGAAATATAATTATAGTACACTACATTGCTTTGTTGTAGAAGACTTTTATGCTGACATAATAAGTAACATTGAATATATATTTGACCCAAATGTGGCAAGATTTGAGGGGAATAGAGGGAAAGTGGGGGTAGTATATTGGATGGGGATAGTATAAAACTCCATGGTACAATGTCACATCAATAGGTAATGTCTCAAATTGGAAAGCCAAGAAACAGCAGTATAAATGTGTAATAAGAAATACAGAGTTTAAAACCAGGGGTTTGGCATGGTGGCTCACACCTGTAATCCTAACATTCTGGGAAGCCAAGGTGGGAGGATCACTTGAGGTCAGGAGTTCGAGACCAGCCTGAGCAAGAGCGAGACCCCATCTCTACTAAAAATAGAAAAAATTAGCCGGGCATGGTGGTGCCTGCCTGTAGTCCCAGCTACTCGGGAGGCTGAGGCAGGAGGATTGTTTGAGTGCGGGAGTCTGAGGTTGCTGTGAGCTTGGCTGATCCCAGGGCATTCTAGCGCAGGTGACAGAGCAAGACTCTGTCTCAAAAAACAAAGCAAAACAAAACAAAAAACAAAGAACAAACCAGTAAAAAAAAAGCTTAAGGAGTTGAAAGTGAATACCTACAGGGAATAGGGACCAGAGGACGGGGAGTGGTGGAACCGAGGCCTGTGCAATTCCTCACAAGCTTCGTAGTACTATTTTACTTTAACTATATGCATGGGTTATTTTGATAAAAAATTAATTTGAAAATTAGGAATAAAAATTTACTCTGAAAAAATTAAGCAATACAGAATGGTATTATGAAAAGTTAAGTTTCTCCACGTGGCCCAAGGTGACACATCCCCTCTAGATGCAAAGATTCTGGTGTGTTTACTTCCAGCATTTTCCTCTGCACTCACAGATGTGCATTTAAGTAAAAGCAGCAGCTCAGGGGTAAGCAGTTGTAACGGTAAACTTAATGTGTCATCTTGGCTGGCCCATGGTACCCAGAAATTTGGCCAAACACTATTCTAGATGTTTCTGCAAAGGTATTTTTTTGGATGGGATTAACATTTAAATCAGTAGACATTGAGTAAAGCAGATTACCCTACCTAATGCAGATGAACCTCATCCAATCAATTGAAGGCCTGGAATGAAGAGGGAATTCTACCTCCAGACTGGTTTGAAATCCAACAGCAAATCTTCCCTTGGTCTCCAGCCTGCCAATAAACCCAGCAGATTTTAAACTTGCCAGTCATATCATGTAAGTCAACTTCTTAAATCTCTCTATCTCTCCCCCACCTCTCCCTCTCTGTGTACACATACATAAACCCCACTGGTTCTTTTTCTCTGGACACTGATACTGTATATCGTAGTGTTTAAGGACATGCCAAGAATGGACTTGAAGGTTGAGAGGAATGAGTCTGAACTAAGTAATAAGGGATATGCTTTAAAGAAATCCTTAGAAAATGGAAAAATCAACTGGTTAGGTGTTTTCCATGACTGGAGTTCAGAGAAATGCACAAGTCTCATTAATACAAGGCGCGCTTGTTGAAAGGTTTATGTTTTAATAGTAATTTGAGAGATGACACGCTGGTGGTTATTTTCACATTAATGTAGCTGCAATTCTTCTTTCAATCAAGCCAAAGATTTAAGAAAAATTTTGGAGAGAAACTGAAATAATAGAAAGTAATAAGGAATCAGACTAACGTGCTTTCAAATCCCTACTCTGCCCTGAACTTGCTGTATTGTCTTGGACAGGTTATTTCATTTCTCTAATCTTGTGTTCCCACATCTATAAAAATGGGATAATTATACCTCTCTCATATGGTTATGGAGATAATTAAATAAGAGGATGTATGTGAATGTAAAACCCACATTATGTTGAGCAAGGAGTCATTAAAGAGTAATGAATATTAGTTGCTTCTAGGGAGCAGTTTAAAGGACACTGGGTCTAAGTGACTCTTCCTGACAGGGAGAGTTTAACATCTCTCTCATCACCACTGGGGAGGCGGGAGACGGGAGAGGGGCGAGGGGAAGGAACGAGCGCTGATTACCCAGAAATAAAACAACTGCCACTTAGAAAGCAAACGTAGCTGGAGTGTTCAAGTTAGTGAGGCAGAGAGCTCCAGCTACAGGAACAAAAGTGGAGGATTTTGTTTGTTATATTTGTCATTTGTCATCATATGTGTAATGAGGTCAAATTTTAATTTGGATTTAGTAGCCGGCAACAGAATTTTCCTTAGAAAGAGAAGTAACCGGCTTTGTTCAGAAATACCTTGATTGGTCACTACTGCCCAACTTGGGGCAGAGCTTGGGTGTTAGCAGGAAACAGGACATCAGAGAAAGCAGAGGCTGCTCTGCAGGAGATGAAGGGAGGGGGTTCTTGTTTGCTAGCTTGCTTTTCCCCTCTGGATAAAAGGGTCGAAAATGAGTAAAAAGGTCAAAGAAAAGGAGGGAAGGAGAGAAACTGGCAAGATAGACAAGAAGCTGGGGAGGAAGTGAGATGAAGAATTGGTGAATCCTCAGGTGGTAGAGTGGCCAAAAGGTGTGATGCCCTATACACTGAACTCTTGTTGCAGGTGACTAAGCCTGTGGATGCTAAGAGGGCCTCTCATCTGTGCGTTGGTACTTTTATTCTAAGGAACATATATTTTGAAGACCTCAGGACAGTAGGTATTGCACGAATTCCTGTAAGTCCCAAAGAACCTACCAGTTTTCAATGAATTCACCTTTCCAACTTTATTTCTTACTCCTTCTCAATGCACATGTTCTCTTACAACTATATTTAAGCACATCACATATCAAATGCACTTTTTCATTATCATCAGAGTTGCTTCCATTTTCCACTCCCTCATTCCTATACAAGGTTCAGCTCAATGGCCCCCTCTTCCAGGAAGCCCTCTTGATTATTCTAGCTTAGCACTATCTCCTCCACCCCACGTCTTTAGGATAAATGTGTCATTAATATGATGACTTGTCCTTATTTTTTCATATGACTATATTATAGTTCTCAAAGGAGTCTCTAGACTACTTCAGAGAAGGGGCTGATACATTTAGTAAAAGTAACTGAAAATGTCAAGCGTTTCATTGCTTAGTATTGTAGAGAGAAATGACAATGAAGTTCCCTGAGTTTTTCAACTTTTCAGCCATATGTTTTAAGCAGAATTATTCATGATAATAAAATCTGGTTAATTCTCATTTCTTTGAGATTTTATACTAATTTTATGCCACAATGCTCTGGCTAATGCTCACAAATTAATCTTCATCAAAATCACAAACTATAATACATTTAATTTTGTGAGGATAGGACTCAGGCTCCGGCAGTGAGTACAGCATATCTACCGTGCTTATTTCTCAAGTGCTCAGTGAAGTGTCTCTTTAAAAGATTCCCTCTTAGCACTAAGTATAGTTTCCTGGCACCAGAGGTTTTTGACTGAGAGTCTTCAATCAACATCTCATCCCTTTAACCACATGGAATGAATCAGATTATTTTATTGATCTCCCTATAAATAAAAAAAATGGAATTTTGGAGCCATAAAGCTGTCTCCAGAAACCGTTTGCAACAGAGGTAAAGGTTAGAAAAAGGGCAAGGAAATATTTTAGGAGTTGTCTCTCTAAAACTACACCCTTTTTGGGAATTAAACCTGCCTTACTTCCCTGAGAACAGTAGTCAAAGGGGCAGGAAAATATTCTTTGCTATTTGTTGTCTAGTATCTTAAACCACAAAGGGGGCTCAACAGAATTGTCCAGACAAGGGTCAAGAGACCAGAGACCACCTGTCACCATCACCGGAGATAAGGTCTACCAAAACCACCAATTATATTAATAAACAACAATAGCGTGAAGCCACGGCATGAGATACTGGCCGGAGCCCAACCACTGAAACCCTCCCCCTTTCAAAAAGCCCTGTATTTCTGCTTAAAGGGAGGATGCAGTCTTTGAGACACTAGTCCACTGCCCTCCTCTTTTGCCGGCTAATTAATAAACGCTTTCCTTTTTCTCAAACCACTTGTCCTCGTTCTTAGTTCTCATTGATTTGGCCTTGGGCACAAGTACTGAACTTTTGGTAACAACTTTGTTCTGTTCTTTGTTGGTCATTTTTTGTTTCACACTGTTTAAGAAATCACAGTGACCATGGCCTGCTATGCTGACTATGGGACGTATTTTTGCTTCCATTTCATTGATTGTATGTTATACACTGGGGTGGCATCGCACAGCACTAGGATAGAGCACTGCTTGGAAGAAATCACACTGGCTAACTCTGTTAAAAATTATTGATGATTACCACTATAGAAATTAAAAAACAATAAAGCCATAAAAATGGAGCACCAGTGTTTTGTGACATATGAAATACCCGTCACACAAAGCCCATACATTCTTAACTAGCAAGAGGCATCCTTTTAGGAGGCTGTCACTGTAACAGGTATGTTGACTGCAGCAGGGATTGTTAGCAAATAAAATGGGGACTTTCTACTTTGTGTGTCCCTATCTCAGAATAAGTAGAAGAAAAATGAACAATATGTGTTTATAGAGAAATCATTTCTAAGGGCCTGTTCTTGCTTATATTTCCGCTGTTGAATACCGCTATGTTGCAATAGTGGCCTGTCTACATTTTGATCAGTTGTTTCAACCATTATTAACATGTATGAAAATCACATCAGACACTTAGTAAAATGAAGATTCCTGGGTCACTTTGCAATAATTTCTTTTAGAGTAGATTTGGAGTGGGGCTCAGGTACGTGTATATTAACTATCAATTCAAATGATGTGTTCTTGGACTACACTTCAAGAAACACTGCTTTGAATCTTGTGCAACATAGGCTGTATGTGCTCTGTGATGGGAAATGGAAATAAGCTACCCCCCAACATTGTTCAGGACCTGAGCCAATCTGTGCTCTAAGGGGCAGTTAATCATATCTGAAGCAGTACACTGAGCTGCTTAATACTGGAAGGAGTTTGAATATAAAGTTCCCAGTAAGGAAGGTTCAATATAGGAGGGGATTGTGAATGGAAGTTGGTTCAGTATAGGAATGTTTGATATTTGGTTTCAAGGCCTATGGTCAAACTTATAATTATGAAAATAGCAAAACCCAACAGTGCTGTATTTGGAGTGATTCAATTATATGCCTAAGATTCTCTTTAATTATATATTCAGCATTTGATGCAAATTGAGAAAGTATGACTGGGAAGCTTGGTACAGATACTGAGTCCTTACAATAATTATTAATTTATTTGGCATAGTTCTACACAGCTGACAGGTTTGTTTTCTAGAATTGGGGCATGGTGCTAGCAGCATCCTTGCTAAGTGTGGCTTGTGTTCCCATTCGTCATGATGCTCTAACAAAAGGCCCCTGGCTTGGCAGTGAGAGGAGTCCTGAGCTTGAGTCCTGGTTCTGTCACTTTAGCTCTGTAACCTTGGGCAAATTACTTAGTCTCAATAAAGTCTTATGTATTGGGGTGTCCATAGGAATCAAAGAAATCACATATGGAGATGACCAGTCACAGTAACAGAGAGTTTGCTCCCTCTCTTGCTCTTACTGTCCTCCTTAGTAATACTTCCTTTCTTGACTGATATAGTGAGTCGCCCAAACCAACAGATTTAGGGTCATTTTTTAAAATCCACCCCCTTGTTCACATTTCTTATCCAATTAGTCACCAAGTGTATCAACTCTGTCCCTAAAAATCTCACTAGCTGTCATCTGCTCTATCAGGTCTCTATACCTGACGCATCCTTTAACTGGAATGTCCTTCCCCTCTATTTCTCTATAGGCAAGAGAGCGATGTTTGAGGCTCTTAAAAAGTCACAAAGCTTTTGATTATTCAGTGCTGCACAAGCTTTCCCAGGGTAACAAGAAAGCTGAGTGACACACAGTGCTACAGTCAAGACTATGACCTGGTGCACCTTGGTTACTCCCTACGGTTGCGTTCCTTCTTCATCTGGAGGCTGGCTGCTATAGGAGCTAAGGAGTGACCTTTTAACACAAGCTCCTAGTGGAGTCCTGAAGAGGGTTCCCATCCTTAATGTATATGATCATTATCTGCCCCTGCTTTCTCATGTCTCATGAGGCTCCTAAGATCTCCTGTTGGGGTGGGGGGGAAGCAAGCCCACTACCAGCTTACCCCTCAGGAAAGATAAATGAATCCCTCTTTTTACAGACACTATAGGCCACATACAGTAAAGTAATTGTTTCAGTTTAACTGAAAAGATTTCTGTATGAATGTATTTTAATTAAGGGAATCAAGATACAAAGAATATCTATACTAATTAGAAATGTGGATACCTAAGGAAAAAAAAAACAACCAAGAGACACTGTCAGAGAAAAAAACGTTCTCTAAAAGCAGAAAACACTGAATGATGTATTTTAAGAGTAAATAACATTTCAAATGATTTACCTTAAAGTGTAGCTACCCTACGTTGGTTTATTCAAATGACTTCTGAAAACTAAACCCCAAAAACAACTCTTAGGAAGCTAATAAACATTTATGAAATAAATATCTGTTGTAAATGGTGAACCTAGATATTAAAGGGATTTTATGTAAAATATAATGATCAAAAAGCAGGAAGAATTTTGTCATCTTATTCTTCCTGCTGCCTATTCCCAGAACTAAGTTTTGAAGGCTTGATGTCAACTATTGGGAGCACAGTTATAAAACCAGGAATGATAAATTCAGAACTAGTGAAAAAGAAAAACAGCATGCTTGAGACCCAGGGATAGATTCATTATATACAGTCCAGGAAATCTACCTTCAAAAGGATAAATATATTTAGGATTTAACAGTGATTAACAGATTTCTTCAAACATTTGCCAAATACAAGGCAGTTTCACAAGGTTATTAAAAGAATGTGTTCTAGGATTCAGGCAGAGGCATGCTGCTTCTGTGACATCATGACAAGGAGACACAAGTTACCTGACTGCTTTAATCTTTCATCTTTTGCAGTTTTTTTTTTTTAAGTTGATCTATGGTTGGAAATGCTTATGCCAAATAAAGAAATAAGCCAGATATGACAAGGTGTAATGGTTTCAGTTAATCATGAGATTAAAGAAAGTAAAAGAACTAGGCTAGATCTGTGAAAAATGATATTGATACTTTAATAAGGATTACACTGAATGTGCAGATCAATTTGGGTAGTATAGACATTTTAACAATGTTGGTTCTGCCGATCCACAAGCCTGGTTGTGTTTTCCACCTGTTTATGTCCTCTGCTGTTTCCTTCCTCAGTGTTTCATAGCTCTCCATGTACAGGACTTTCACCTCCTCAGCTAAATATATTCCAAGGTATTTTATTTTCTTTGTTGCTGTTGTGAAAGGTATGGAGTCTTTGATTTGGTTCTCAGTTTGACTGTTGTTGGTGTATAGGAATGCTACTGATTTCTGTACATTGATTTTCTAATCTGAGACTTTGCTGAATTTGTTCATCGATTCCAGTAGTCTCATGGCTGAATCTTTGGTGTTTTCTAGATATAAGATCATATCTTTAGCACAGAGCGATAGTTTGACCTCTTCTACCCCCATTTGGATGCCCTTGATTTCCTTCTCTTGTCTGATTGCTTGGGCTACGACTTTCAGCACTATATTCAATAGAAGCAGTGATAGTGGGCAACCTTGTCTGCTTCCAGTTCTAAGTGGGAATGCTTTCTTTCAATTTTTCCCTGTCCAGTATGATGTTGGCTGTGGGTTTGTCATATATGCCTTTATCATTTTGAGGTAAGTCCTATCTATGCCTATTTTGTTAAGTGTTCTTATATAAAAGGGTGCTGAATTTTGTCAAATGCTTTTTATGCATTTATTGAGAGGATCATATGGTCTTTGTGTTCTTACTTCTATTCATGTGGTTAATTACATTTATAGATTTGTGTATATTGAACCAACCCTGCATCTCTGTGATGAAGCCCACTTGTTAATGACAAATAATTTTTTTGATAAGCACCTAAATTCAATTTGCTAGGATTTTATTGAGAATTTTTCCAACTATATTTATAAGGGATAATGGTCTGTAGTAATTCAACTCTTTGTATGGAACCAGAGAAGACCTCATATAGCAAAAGCAACCTTAAGTAAAAAGAACAAATTGGGAGGCATCAATTTACTGGTCTTCAAGCTCTAAGCTATACTACAAGGCTATAGTAACCTAAACAGCATGGCATTGGCACAAGAACAAAGACAAAGACCAATGAAACAGAACTGAGGTCCCAGATATAAAATCATCCTCGTATAGCCATCTGATCTTTGGCAAAGCAGACAAAAACATACACTGGGGAAAAGAATCCTTATTCAATAAATGGTGCTGGGAAAAATGAATAGACACATGAAGAAGATAGAAACAGTATTCACACCTCTCACAAAAATCAACTACAATGGCTAACAGACTTAAACGTATGGCATGAAACCATAAGAATTCTAGAAGAAAATGTTGGGAAAACTCTTACAGACAGCGGCTTAGGGAAAGAATTTATGAAGAAGACCCCAAAGGCAATCACAGCAACAATATAAATAAATAAATGGGACCTGATCAAATTAAAAAGTTTCTACACAACTAAGAAAACTATCGTGAGAGCAAATAGACAACCTACAGAATGGGAGAAAATATTTGCATGCTACACATCTGATAAAGGGCTGATAACTAGAATCTATATAGGTCGTAGGAAAATCAGTAAGAAAAAATATCAAATGACCTCATTAAAAAGTGGGCAAAGAACATGAATAGAAATTTCCAAAAGAAGACAGACTAATGGTCAACAGATATATGAAAAAAGGCTCAACATCTCTAATCATCAGGGAAATGTAAATCAAAACCACAATGAGATATCACTTCACTCCAGTGAGAATGGCTTTTATCAAAATGTCCCAAAACAATAAATGTTGGCGTGGATGCAGAGAGATAGGAACATTCATACACTGCTGGTGGGATTGCAAACTAGTACAACCTCTACGGAAATTAATATGAAGATACCTCAAAGAACTCAAAGTAGACCTACCATTTGATCCAGCAATCCCAGTATTGGGTATTTACCCAAAGGAAAAAAAGACATTCTATAAAAAAGACATCTGTACTTAGATATTCATAGCAGCACAATTCATAATTGCAAAGATGTGGAAACAACCCAAGTGCCCATCAGTACATGAGTGGATTAATAAAATGTGGTATATGTATACCATGGAGTACTACTCAGCCATAAAAAATATGAACTAATACCCCTTGTACTATTCTGGATGGAGCTGGAGCCCATTATTCTAAGTGAAGTATCACAAGAATGGAAAAACAAACACCACATGTACTCACAAGCACCACATGTACTCATCATCAAAATGGTCCTAATAACTAATCAACACTTATGTGCACATATGGAAGTAACATTCATAGGCCATTGGGTAGGTGGGAGTGGGTAGGAGGGGATGGGTAAATTCACCCCTAATCAGTACGGTGCATGATACATGGAGGATGGGCACACTTGTAGCCCTGACTTAGGTGGTGCAAAGGCAATATATGTAACCAAAGCATTTGTACCCCAGTAATATTCTGAATTTTTTTTTAAGAAGTCAGATTATCTAAAAAATTGGGCTCCTTTTCTGAAAATAAAGATTTAAGGAGCTATTTGAGATTTTTTTTTTTTTTTTGCAACCAATATCTCATTTGATCCTTATGGCAATCCTATGAAATAAGTACTATTGCTATTTGCATTTATAGGCGAAAAACGTAAACCACAGAGAGTTAAGCAGTTTACCCAAGGTTAAACACATAGCACGGGGTAGAGGGCCCATGCTCTTAACTGTCACGCTAGTAGGCCAAGTCTTACTATCAATAGTTTTACCTCATCAAATTTTGTCTGTTTCTCATAAACTAGAAAAATACCAACAAAATCTTGCTAAAAGGTTGAAGGTATTATAACTATCAAATCATTCTTCCTCTTCACAGAAGATAAAACTAAAAATTTAATTAATCCAATTAAGTGGATTATGCCATAAAAAATACTGTAGGAAGAAAGGAATTAATTAGATGATTAGATACAAATGGGGGAGCGAGGAAGTGGTCATAAGATCTAAAACAAAGCTATCCTATTAAAAATAAAAAGAGTTTGAAACTGTACAGATGGCCCAAGACATTAATAGTATGAAGTAAGGCCTGGTTAACATATCTTTTTATTTTAAACTCGTAAAACTCTTATATATTTTATATCTAATACCTCAAAGAAATAGCATCAATACTAAATGTAGAAATAAATTAGCTTCTCTATATTTCCTGATGTCACATTTTAAGACAGAATTAACACTTCTATAGTCAAAAATCCCCTTCCCTTCTCCCATAGGAAATTATGTCAGGGAGTGGGAGACACTGGCTAGCTGGGCAGGGGATCCAGAACATGGAGAGGGAGGACACAAGAGGGAGAGAGAGAATTCTTAGGCCTGGCTGGGTTGAGAACCGTAAGGAACAACTCACAAAATGACTTCAGAAACGGTGGATATAGTGTGTCCAGGCAGCCCCTTTGGTGATAGGCTCTGGGAGGTTTAAGTTTACCAGAAGAAGAAACAAAACTGAAAGCTCCAAGTTCCTGTCGCAGAAGTAGAAAAATATTCCTCAAATAAACTTTGTCAACAAGAATTTATTAAGGGCATAAAAATGTGTCAGTCATCAGGTTAGATACTAAACACAGAAAAACGACAATCCTGTTTCCCAGGACCCCTACGTGAAGACTAGGATGAGACAAATAGAACATTCCAACAGTCTCTAGCTACAGAGAAGCTTCTGGGTTCTCAGGGAATAGAAGCAGATAAGCACGGTTTCATGATATAGAGAAGACAGTTGCCAGGGTTTGACAGCTCCCATCTCCTTACTGGAGGCAGCTTTGTGAAGTGGGAGCACCCCAGGCCCAGAGGTGAGAGGGAGCTCCGGGCAGCAGCAACCCAGCCTGTGGGTTCTCTAGGCTATGCTGGGACATCATTCAGAGAAAGTCAAAGCAGCCACATTTAAATGGAAGGAATATGGCAGTTTGGAGGTTCCCAAGCAATCACTTCTCCTTTATTTGAACTGAAGAAATTTGGGGGACTGAGGCACAAAATAATTATTAATACACATTCTCTAGGGAAATAATTCATGTAACATACGAGCATAGAGAAACCTTTAACAATAAATAACTAATAAGCATTTACTGAGCTACTACAAATTAGACAATACACTGGGTCTTGGAGATACAATGAGTAAGAAGCCTTGGTCCTTGTGCTCCTGGGCTTCAGAAGTCCAGGCAGGGAAGATATACAATCAAATGATCACACACATAACGAAATGCCCTAATTACAGACTGAGGTGATTGCTATTAGGCAAAAAGCCTGGTTATAACATATTACAAAGGAAATCAGCCTCAGTGGGTTGATGAGTTGGAGGAGGCTTCCCATTTAAAAATCTTTTGTCGAGACACACAGTGTATAACGTAACTGAACTGTTAACATGAAAAGTTATCTAAGAAATTCATCTACTACAGTAGATAACCTACTTAGAGGTTTCTGTAGTGTGGAAGGAAAATGTGCTTTGGATAAGCTCTCTTCAGAATTACATTGCTAAGTAGACCAGCCTCTAACAAGCAATATTGGTGAATCCTATTATTGTAGTTTTTAGTAGTACAAGTTGTTACATTGTTATAAAACCAAGGTAGCTTAGCTATTTCCAATTGTAACACCCTGAGGTGGCATGGAATACTTTATTAGTTCTCTCACAAAGCTCCAAGGAGGAAGCCAATGTTGTTAAATGCATGTCCACTGAAATTTTATAAATCACAGAGCTCAAATACAATAGCTATATATTAACGAAAGGAGAAAAACTGACTTTAAAAATGAAAAAATTTATGTTTATTTTTAACCATAATATTTAACGTATTTAATCTTTGAGACAAATTTTGGTAATCCTCAAACTTGAAGGGATTGTTCTCAAACACTGCTATGTCAAGGAACTGTAACCATATTTTCCGATAATAATAATAATGATAATAATACATTCAAAGACACTGAAGAAAAGAGAATTGATAAAAAGGTAACCGCTAGTTGGAAACAAAAATCTGAGTTTTTGTATTTTAAGCTGTTGCAATAATAAACTGAAATTTTCATTCTCCCCAAATTATTTTAAGTTCAAATCTACATTTAGCCTCATCTTCATCCTTTAACTTAAGAATGGAATAAGCATTGCACTAAGGAGATAAGAACTTTAAGTTTTCCCAAGTTGCCTATGGATGTTTTTTCGATATATTTCCAAGTTCTTAAACTATTTCTATCAAAGTTTTGAAAAGGTTTTGCCAACAAAAAGCCTGCAACATCTAAAATGGTATCATTGTTAACTCTGGCTGAATTTCCTTAAGTTGTGGATTTCAAACAATGTGACCCACCACAGCCAGGAAATTTTGATCTAAATGATTCTGAGGCCTAGTGCCTACTGAATTTCTTTATCTTCCTGATAACTTAACATACAAGCAAGCAGTACAAAGCTTGATCTTCCTGTGCATGGCTAAGCTTACAAAGACAAGGAAGACATCTTTAGAGTCTGAGCGAGGCCATCTCCCGGAGGATATTTTTTGGCAAAATGAAGACACTACCAATTCCGTTGTGGTTCATAAGCATGATTGGCTGGGTGTTCATGCACATGTGCCTCCCTCAAACCTTGTTACGACACCAGCACCATACCTGTCTGACGTGAACTTAGGAAAAACAAAATGAAAATACTGGGCTCACCTTTGCAGCATGTCACGAAACACCCAGAACTTAGAACTCAAGCGTAAGTTGGGGCATTAGGTGCTCTGTAGTTGCTCATATGGCTTGGGGATGTATTGTCCAAAAGCATTGCTCCTCCAAGGCTGCTCCTATTACCAGCAGTTAGAAACGCAAACTCGTGGCCCTCACCTGCTGAGAATCAGAATCTCTGAGACCAGGCCCAGGAATCTCTAGTTTAGCAAGCTCTCCAGGTGATCTTAATTCTGACTCAAGTGCTAGAACTTTTGGTTTAACACATTGATTGCCACATTAGAAAAAAAAAATTTTTTTCCTTAGGGCCACAGTGTTTTATTATGAAAATAGAACAAAAACTTCAAAAACAAAACGATCCTTTCTAATTTAATGAAAAATTTGTTATTTTTTATATACCGTGCATGAGTTATATGCAACTTGAAAAATAGTTCATGCGGCTCCCAAGGTAAAGACCTGTGAGTTACACATGTTTCA
>CAUYRT010074737.1:0-25080 GCA_963574885.1 Lepilemur ruficaudatus
TGCCCGACGCCCGATAAATGTTATTCCTACATGTGCACTTAGGTGTTGATCAGTGAAACCAATTTGCTGGTGAGTACATGTGGTGCTTATTTTTCCATTCCTGGGATACTTCACTTAGTAGAATGGGTTCCAGCTCTATCCAGGAAAATACAAGAGGTGCTATGTCACCATTGTTTCTTATAGCTAAATAGTACTCCATGGTCTACATGTACTACATTTTATTAAGCCACTTGTGTACTGATGGGCACTTGGGTTGTTTCCACAACTTTGCAATTGTGAATTGTGCTGCTATAAACATTCGAGTGCAGGTGTCTTTTTTATAGAGTGTCTTTTGTTCTTTTGGGTAGATGCCCAGTAATGCTATTCTATTGTATTGATCTGCGATAATTTATTCATCCATTCCTCTTTTGATGGACATTCAGTTCATATTTTATACAATGAGTGTATATTACTTTTACAAAATCATAAGAGATTTTGAGATTATTGAGATTATTGAATGGTGATGAAAAATATTAGATGGTGGGATTCAGATAATACATTTGGCTGCAATATCTTATAAGAATTATGTGATTTTGCCACTAAAATGCACCTATCCATGGATAAGTTCTCCTTATATAGTTGCAACTCATAACTTAAAATTTTTTCATCTTTAATTTAAAAAAACTCTTTAAAAGAAAAAACGAAAACCTATTTTCACCTCTTTGCAATGGAAGTTTCCTAGGTAATCACACAACTAGCAAAAAGAGATAGTTTTAGCCTTACTTAAAGGTCAACTGAATTTTACTGTGCAATTCACCATCAAGTTGACATACAGCTGCTTATTTTTCTGAACTCAAAGGTGGGACTAATTCTCACTCCTCTGTCTCAGGGGCCTGGCACATAATAGATGACCAGTAAATATTTGTTGAATAAATTCATGTTGAATGTATTGATTTTTGGCTTTGAGAGAAAGTCTGGGAGAGGGCATGTTTGTGTCAAAATGTGGGATTTTCAGAAACATCTGGGTGTTTTATAATGAAGACTGTGGGAAGAATACATTCTTTTAACTGGTATTATTGTAGAAAATATAAGATATGTGGTTTTGGTAGATTACAGTAAGATTCTTATCTGCCTTTCTGGTCCCTTTAATCAATACCTGCCAGATGACATTAAAGCTTTAATAAAGAAGTAGCAGATAGCAATATATTGGCTTATATATCAACCCCCATTTAGAGAAATATGTATACACACATACTATAAGTATACATACAGATCATTATATACTCTATATCATTGTTTTATTAGAAATTTTAAAAAGTTGATGTTATATTGATACTTTAAAAATGTTATGATTTTTGTTTTATCATAAGTTATTTTCTGTTTATACTTATTTTATTGAATATATGCTCTCATATATATATCAGTCATGCTCTCAAGTCACAGCCTTTTTGCAAGTAATGCATATTTTCTCCTCAGTACCATCATATTTTATTTCTGTTAAGGGAATGATTTAAATAGTGAGGTAATTTCAAAAGGAAATGAAACTGATGTCTAACTAATTATGATATGGCTGGAGCCACTCTTTCAAATGCACTGATGCAAATTTATTGCATACCAATTTGTGAGGACGAGGCATTATGTTTTGTGCATATTCAATTTTTATTCATTCATTTTCTCAGCAAATATTTCTGAGTGCCTAAAATGTGACAAATGAATTGTGTAATAAGTGTGTTGACTATGCCTGGTAGTTCTGAGCCTTTGTGTTCTATCGCACCTACAACTAACATGCAGCTTAGTGTCAGAACTAGGAATACTGGCTCTGAAGAAGGACTGCCAAGACTGAAATTTTAGCTGCGTGTCCAGTAATGGGATTGCTGGATCAAATGGTAGTTCTGCTTGTAGCTCTTTGCGGTATCTCCATACCATGGAGTTCTACTCAGCCACAAAAAACAATGGTGATCTAGCACCTCTTGTATTATCCTGGATAGAGCTGGAGCCCATTCTACTAAGTGAAGTATCACAAGAATGGAAAAACAAGTACCTCTCGTACTCACCAGCAAATTGGTATTAATTGATCAACACCTAAGTGTACATATAGTAGTAACATTCATCAGGTGGAAAGGGGAGGAGGGGATGGGTATATTCACACCTAATGGGTGCAGTGAGCACTGTCTGGGGGATGGACACGATTGAAGCTCTGACTCAGGTGGAGCAAAGGTAATATATCAGTTAAGGAAAACCTAGTTCAACTTTTCATTTCTCAGTTGAGGTAAACCGAGACCCACAAGAGGTGCACGTTTCCCCCAACATAATCATCATCCCCATTTATAAATGGTTGTTTAGGATAGGATAGCCTATTATACTCCCTGGCTGCTTTCCTTAGTGGCTCAGACCTGGGAAGAGATGATAAATTTAAAGGTTTTCAATACCTTTACCAGTTTCCTCATTTACAAATGGAGATGATGTAACCTAAACATTTATACCCCTATAATAAGATGAAATAAAAAAAAAATTAGCTGTGTGACCCTGAACACAGTATATAACTGCTCTGAGCCTCAGTTTCCTCGTTTATAAATGGAGATGATGTTTACGTTGGGTGAGAGCTGCACCTCTTTTGGGTCTTGGTTTACCTCAACTAATAAATGAAAGGTTGAACTAGGTTCTCTTTAAGGACAGATGAATGATTATTTGGGAGCAGGGACTTCCAGCAGAAAACATTTCTATCTGCACTGCCTGAGAATAAATTATCCAGGGAGGTCTCTCAGGGCTAGTCAGAAGTGGAAGTACTGTACACAGACAGAGCAATCCTGTTGCTGAGATGTGCACAGTTTAAGCTTCTGTAGTGCTCGTATTGCCATGTCTGAGAGTCACAACAAATACTAGCAATGGTCATTCAGTCTTTCTTTCTTTAGCAGAGTCAAAAAATGATCTTTGTAGGGCTAAAGCTGAATAGCTGCTGACGAAGGAACCATTGATTATATTTTTCCCACTTTCAGAACTTTTACGGGCTGTCTTGTAGACAATCACAGTCCTAATGCAACACAAATTAATTACTACTGCATATGGTACTTATAGTATTAGTATTTATTGAGTATGGCAGGATTTTGACACTTAAAAATTAGAACTATTTCTTTTTGAAAACCACTTTCAAATATGCATATTTCAAAGATATTTGATGTCTTATTATTTTTCCATACTTTCATAAAAAATTGTTCTATTGTCATCATTGCCATTATATTTAATAATATTTGGAGTAGGTAGTTTGGTTTAGACTGTTGCTTTTGTTTGTTTACGTTTGACATTTTGGATTTTGCAGTTTTATGTGTTCTGTTTTGATTTTGGAACTTATTTTCAGAGCTAAGTTCTTGTAATGATAGCTTGTATTCAGTTTGTGTCCAAGGGGGAATATGTACATGAAACTGTAAATTGTCTGCAATTCTTCCCTCACCTGCACTGCTATAATTTAGAGCTTCCATAACATTTTTTATTTTCTAAGTCTTTTAGCGCTGTTTTAATTTGTGTTATGCCTGTGAAATGAGAATGCCAAAAATACCGCCAAAGTAGGTTAGTTTGTAAAGGCTCAGTAAACATCTTGATTTTCCAAAAGAAAATTGAGTCCCAAACTAAAAATCAGAAAGAACTGATAAATATATTTAAATAAATGCAATATGAAAAAGGGAAATGTTCCCTGCAACAGAGGAAGAGGAAGCCTATTAAATGCTATTTTTTAAAAAGGTTTTATTAGGTTTCTTTTTTTAAACAGTGCTTTAAAAGATATACTGCATACCATAAAATGCACAAATATTCAGTTTGCACAGCTCAATTAATCTTGACAAACACTCACCCTGATCATCCTTCTGTCACACACCTTGCATAAAATCCTAAATGTCTACATACGTATCTGCCTCTCCTTCCCACCTCCTTCCAGGAGAGTATAAACTCTCTGTGGGTCTTACTTGCTTCTCTATGCCCTTCCAGAGCCTGGTATGCTCAAAAGTAGTGAATGAATCTATGAATAAATAAATATTCATTGACAGGATATCCTATTATACTCTCTGGCTGCTTTTCTTAGTGGCTCAGACCTAGGAAGAGATGATGAAGTTAAAAGTTTTCAATACCTTTAGCAACCTCAGCCTGATTGTGTTGGAGGGCCGTCAGTCAGGTCTCTTAAACACTCTTCAGAGCTCCTCAGAGAGAGGCAATTAGGCAAAAGATGCAGAATCCTGGAGCAGGCTTATCCAGGAAACAAAAGGCTGTTTCAAGTCTTTGGTTTTCAGAGTCAGAAACGGACAAGTAGTAAAATCTAATGAGTTCCTCTCAGTTGACCCACTGGACCTGTGCAAGGGACTGCTTAAGCTGACAGGGCTTGAAAATTCTCCACAGGACTTAACTCCCATTATTCAATAATTTTTAATGAGAGCAACCCCACAAGATCAAGCACTAATTTAAAATAAATTTGTCTTGTTGATTATAGACCTCACTGTTATCTTGCGTAAGTATATTACACAGTGTATTATTTTGGTAAAATGTCAAGGAAAAGAAAAATAGAAAAATGTGAAAAGGTATAGACTATGCTTATGAGAAGAAATTAGTCATATAGATGCTTGGAAAAGTTGACTAATTGCTATAGTAAACAAACTTAAATTTAGCGGCTTAACTATACAAGATTTAGTTTTTGCTCATGCCCAGACCAACTGGGCATTCCTGGTCCCATGGCTCTTCTGGGCATCTCTCCTTCAAGTGGCAACTCAGGGAACCAAGTTCTTTTCTTCTTGGGGTTCTTCCAGCTCCTAGGGCCTCAATCACTCTCTGGACATGCTACACCCATTCAGAATGGGAGGGGAGAGAAAGATGTGAAGAATGGTGAAGTGACATATATATGTCTGCTCATGTACCTTTGGCCACAGTTTGATTACTTGGTTGCATCTAACGGCAAGACAGGCTGGAATATGTAGCCACTGTGTGCCCAGGAGAAAAGGAAACTGGTGGTGAAAAGTTAGGTGTTTTTTTGTTTTTTGTTTTGTTTTGTTTTGTTTTTTGCCACAGGGATATTCCTGCCTTTCCCTTCCTGTAACCTGTCAAGTTCTTTTTGTTCTTTGGTAATTAATTTTAAATAAAAACAAATTGTCAGAAGAAAATAACTTCTGTTTGACAATAATCTGGAATGTTTATTTTAAGAGGACACTGTAGAAGGTGGTCAGAAGCAAAGAAGCTGGTCAGAGTTGCAGGGTTGAGTATGGAGGTGATGGACCTAATTTAGGATGCTGGCACTTGAGTTTATTTCCCAAACAGCAAAGAAGCAGTGCAAAGGATATAAACAAGACCAGATGTGGGTACGTGGACACAGCATTCCATTGCCTCCCTCATAGAGGTTGTCCAAGGGTGGTGACTCGGTGGCATTCATGGAGTGAGAGCTCCCTGAGGTTGGGAGAGCGCAAGGCCTGTGAGCTTGTTCTCATCTACCCCTAGCCGGGTCCATACCCTGAAATAGCTTATATGTCTGTCCCTGGTATAAATCTACTACTCAGGAACACTGTCACCTTGGAGTAATATCCACATTACGACCTTAAAAATTTTCTCTGTGTCAAGACTGGAGCAATCTCCCTTACCCAGGCCTGAATGTCAGGCCCAGGGAATTTTCCATTTGTGCCTACAATGGAATTTTCCACAGGTAGGTCTAGATATGGCGTGCCAGAGGCAAGAAACCATTTTTCTAACTCTAGGGACTAGGTTTGGGGGATATAAAACTGCTCTACTAAAGTAGAGAGAACTGGCCTGCAGGATAAACTCACAGGCTTTGCTGCATCTTCATTGTCCATTAAAGCGATTTTTTTTTTTTGCCTTTTCCTTTTCACAGAGCAGGGGATCAATATATAAGCATCTTTTTGCAATAAGTTATGTGCAGAAACAAACAAGTATAGAATTCAATTTAATTGCACAGCCACATGAGTATTACTTTAAAGAATATGGCTTTAAAAATGTTTTCTATTTTCAAGTACATAATTTCTTGTATTTCTTTTGTTTTGACAATGTGCAAATTAGAAATGGTTTTATTATTTGAGCAAATTTATCAAATCAAAAAGAAACATAAACCATGCATTCTGGCAGGTTTCCTTTCAGTACAGAGAGAAATAAATCAACGTAACAAGTGAAAAAACAATTGCCTGAAGATGTTTGTCGTCTTATACTTGGGATTTATATAGCATCGGACCTCCCTAACCAGCCTCCTGAGGAGGCACTAGTTCATCTATGTCCCAGCTGTACCCAATACTAGCTTCTCTATTAACATCATCTGCTAATAGAGTTGTCTCCTTCAAATAGATTTTAAGTGCCTTCAGAGACAGGTATTTCTGTGTCTAGTTTATGTATGTATCTCTGATGCATGATAAATTAGTGATTGTTAAGTGAACATGTATGGGGAAAGAATTCAGTAAAAGGAAAAGGAATCACCAAAGTTACTGGTGGCAAAGGCTCTCATAGACCTAGTTAAAAGAATCTGCTTTTCGAAATGTTTCACTAAGCCTTTCCTATTGAAAAATAAGGGACAACTTAAAAAAAGAAAGTTGCCTTCAAATCTATGTATGTCAACCATTCAGCCACCTGTAACTAAAACCTAAGGACACTGTGAATATAACATTATTTACATGTTCAAAGGCATAGAAGAGCTTTCTCTAATAAATGATATGTTATCATCTCTTCTAGTCACAGTAAAAGCAATCTTGGAAGAACCGAATAAACGCACTTTTTCCTGCCGGTTTGTCACTATCGTCGAAACAGAGGTTTATAGATTCGCCTTCAATCTGGGTGCATTGCCTACACGATGTGAATCAAAAGAGGACTTTCAAGAGGGAAGTTAACAAGAACACTTAGTTTATCCACAATGTGTTTCTCAGGGTACATTACCAACAGATAATTTTTTCTTTCTTTTTTTTTTTTTAGAGATAGCCCAAGCTGTGTTTTTCTCACAATTTTATCTCCATTCTGGCAGGCAATGAAATCTTTCACGTTCATCAAAGACATACATAAAATGTGTATAAAGAGCTGACTCTTTAACCTTGAGTTTTTATTTCCAATGAGTCAAAAGCATTATTCCACTTCTAATCTGAATCAGAAATAGGTTCAATGGAACTATGTCATGAAAATGAAGATCATTTTACTCTGTAAGAGTGAAAGATCTTTGGTCTGTTCTCTGAAAGTTACCCCTGAATGCAAGAGGCTCATTTCAAGGGGCACATTTTATAGTTACATGTAGATCTAGAAAGATAGACCAACATTACCTACTGCTTTTGTGCCTATTGTGAGGATTTTTTTTCACCTAACTTCTTTAAATGTTGGAGTAAAAGTGGTTGCTACCTTTATCAGTTTATTAAGATTACAGTGACATCTTGTGGCATATCATTTTCTCTTTTAAAACTGTTGCCCACATAAAAATTTAACACTTCACTTCTTGCTAAAGAATTTTAGCTGTGGTAGTATAATATGCATTGATCAAAAAATCTGAAATACTGCTGTGTAAAGTAGAAGCTAAATGAACAAAATCCATTCTACTTTATTTGGTTCAAGCAAATATTTCTAAACAATTTAAACTAGAAATATATTTTCTTTAAAAAAAATACAAAAAATCTACAATTTATTTTAAATTTTCTTCCATCAGCATCATTATGACATAGGAAACGCCCTGGAAATTGGTTGTAATTTAATCTGTGTAAAGACAATGAAATTCAAAATCAAAAGTCTGCTGCTAAGGAAGTATTATAGAATCACAATTTCTATGAATTGTTAAATCCAGCTAATTAAAATAATCTTATTGGAGGAAAGAATTTTATTGAAAGAAAAAGATTTTTCACAGCAAAATTAAACCTCTGCCATTTAAACCTGATAATTGTTAGCTTCTTCAGGAACTGCCTCTAATTAGGAAGTATAGCATGTAAAGTGAGAAGGCTGTTAAGCTACATTAAGAGATGTAAATTTTTAAAAAGACAAACTGAACTAGAGTCAATACTGCCCCCACCCCCGCTCTGCAAACACACACTCCAGTCTTTAATGTTCACTTCCACATTGTGGTTTAGTGATGACCAAGTTTAGTCTCCTGCGGGTAATGAAGTCATTCTGCTAAAAATCATTACCATCTGCAGGTGGCCTCTCTCCTTTTCTCCTTTCTTCCTTTCCTTTCTCTCCCACTCACTCTCCCTCCTTCTTTTGATTTTGAACTTTGAAATAATCCTTCTCATAGTCAACGAAAGCAATCCCTTTTGGAAATTATAGATGACAACATTTCTCCTTGCTGTATACTTTAATAAATATGATTCCTTTTAAGTCTTGGTGTGAATAATATGCTATTTCATCTGATTCAAGACATCAGTTGCAAGACACCCCTTTGTTTTATGTGCTACTGAGAAAGAAAAAAAAATCACTGTTAACTAAACAGTGACGCATTGACTAGAATGTTTATTTTAACTCATTCAAAGCCCATTAAATATGTCTTTTAGACTTAGGTGAATAAATTTTATTATATATCATGCTTATGTATATTTTAAAATGAAAATATAAACAAAGTACGATGCTTCTGAAACACAGAGTTCGGCTCCAAGTCATTTTCCGTGCATTGTGATCATTGTTTGTTTTTGCCCACACCATTGCCCTCTGTGCTACCAAGAACACTGGTGATTCAGCTGTGTGCAAAAAGAGTGCCCCAGCTTTTGTCTCCAGGATTTTCTTTCAAGGTATTGCCTCCTATTCTGAAAATTTTGAAACTGGCACTTTATCTTATAGAAAAATCAATGAAAAGTTTTTACAAAATAACCAAGATTTATGATTCTTCCTCAAATGAACATTATGATTCTTTCTCAAATGCTTTGTAGACTGAGATACCAAGGGATCTCGGTTAGAAACACTCATGGGACAGATTACTGTATGCACAGGCCATGGCATCTAAGTCATGACTGCTACCTGACCACTAGTGATTGTAACACTGGTTACATTGATCACTCCATCTTCATAAATGTTAAAATGTGAAAAATGATATACCTGAAAAGAGCTAAAATATGATAACATTAATGCTAACAGGTAATCTTTCCCGAGTGACTGCCGTGTATCAAGTTGTTATATTCTCCATGGACATTATATCATTCAATCCTTAGCATAATCCTATGAAGTAGCTCTATTTGAAAATATAGATGGAAATAAAACATCTTGCTCCAAAGACAGACATCTAGTAAGAGGTATATCTGGGGTTTAAACTCAATTCTGTCTCAATATTTTTTCCATAGGCATTTGGCTATATTTAAGCAAAAAATACCAGGAGAGAGGTGTACTCAATCATATGGAAAAGAATCATTTCTCCATCAGCCATTTTCCTTAAATAACAGAGCAAAGAGCAATTGTGTGAACAAATGTCAGATTACATAATCTTGAATTATAACAAAACTTTTAGGAAAGGAGAGAGAGGAAACATTGTCTCCTATTTGAGGAGAGGAAAACAACTGCTACATCAGCTAGAAGCTATGATGACTGCTGAAGAAACATTTTCTGGAACATGCCATATGTCACAAATAACCATTTTATTTTTCCTTAAAGAAACAAAAAATCATGCAATCTTTGAAGACAGGAAAAGTGCATCTATATATAATGTATAATAAAGAGTGAATGTGGACCAATAAAAGTGAGTTTTTTGCTTGGATTGGTCTCACTTCCATTAATTAAACATCTCTTTCACAAATCTTTTTCTCACCAAAATCAGAAACCAATATGAATATGATCTCTCTTCAGTTTTTAGTTTACTAGTATTAAATTATATTCTATACTTTGAACTAAAGTAGTTAATAAAAAAACTGATTCTCCTGTGTAAATCTCTTTTTCCATAAAACAGATTATCTTTTCGTAAGCTATTTTATGTGCATATGGAGGCTTCATTCCCTCAAGAATAAAACGTGGCTGGGCTAAACATCATATCCTTTATGTTTACACAAATCAAAGAAATTTTTCAAAATTTGTATGAAGTTTGAAATAGGCACAGATATCTAAAACTTCCATTTCTTCTAAAAATGTTTTTATCTAACAATGTTAGAAGTGACTATATAGTTGAACAGTAAGCAAATAATTATTCAAAAATAGGAGATCTTGAGAACTCAAATCTGGAAATCCTTGCATTTTGTTTTCTTATTTTATAGTGCCAAACAAAAGGACAGGAGACTAATATTTTTCTTAATTCTTCCTAGGAAAAAAATGTATATGATATAGAATGTATTTAGCACAATCATAACTATTTTAACATTAAAGTAAAAGTAGGAAATGGAATTTAGTTAACAAATGATAACTTAGAAAATTTGAGCATTAAAGGTCATGTACTTTTGTAAAAAATATATAGCATTTCAGCCTACTTTACTTGCAATTCTAACATAGCATATGAGTTTCTGGCCCAGAGGTATGAAGAAGAAGGAAATTTAAATGTGCAGGGGGATATATTACAGGATTTTTTTTTTTTTTTAGAAAATATGTGGCTGAAAACTTCTTAAATTTTGTGATACACATATATTTATAGATTTAAAAAGCTTTATTTTTGAGGATAAACTCAAAGAAAATTACTCCCAAATACAAAGTATTTACAAGCAAAGATAAAAAAGAAATCTTGAAAGCAACCAGATACAAATGATGCATTACATACAGAGCACACTAATTCAGATGACTGTGGAATTCTCATCAGACATCATGGAGGCTAGAAGACAATGGAACAACAATTTTAAATACATTTTTAAATGTCTAATGGAACAACAATGCTGAAGAAAGAGAACTGTCAACCCTGAATTTTATATCCGCTGAAAATATCCTACAGGAATAAAAGTGCAATAAAGACATACTAAAATAATGAAAGACTAAAAGATATTCTCTCTAATAGCCCTATTCAAGGAGAAATGCTGAAGAAAGTTCTTTAGGGATAAGAGAAATGATTCCAGAAGGAAATTCAAAACTTGACAAAGAGAAAGAAAACAAAATAGTCAATATTTGTGTAAATATAATGGGTTATGTTTCTCTCTTACATTTTTAAGAATATGTATGGCAATTGAAAACATAAAATTATAACTATTGTCTAATGGGAGTTCTCCATTGTGTATACACATAATACATATGACAACCACAGCATAAGGGAGGAGGAGAAGGGAATTACATTGTTATAATGCAGGTAATTCTGCATGAAGTAGTGAAATATTAATACTAAATAGAATGTAAAAATTTAAGTTATAAGTCCTAGAGCAACCATTCAAAAACTATCCAAAGAGAGATAGTGAAAAGTCAATAGGTAAATCGAAATGGAATAGTAGGAAAAAATTCAAGTATTCCTCAAAGAAGACAAGAGATGGGGAGCAGAGGAATGAAAAACAAAGTGGACATACAGAAAACAAGTTATAAAATGGTAGACCTAAAATCCAACCATATCAATAATTACATTAAATGTAAATTATCCAAACATACCAATTAAAGATAAAAATTGTCTAATTAGATAAAACAAATAAGACCAAACCAAATGTTGTTTATAAGAAACATGCTTTAAATATAACAATATAGATAGGTTAAAAGTAAAAGGATACAAAAAGTTACACCATGCAAATACTAATCAAAAGAAAGCTGAAGCAGTTATATTAATATCCATCAAGATTGACTTCAAAGCAAGGAAAATTTTCAGGGATAAAGAATGACAAAAACATGATAAAAGTGTTATTTCACCAAAAAGACACAACAACCCTAAATGTGAATGTACCTAACACATGATACAAAACACATGATACAGAAACTAAGAGAATTGAAAGGAGAAACAGAAAAAAGTCCACAATTACAGTTGGAGACTTCACATTTCTTTCTCAGTAATTGGTAGAACAAGTAGCCAGAAAATCAGCAAAGATATAGAAGAGCTGGAAAATTTAATCGACCAACTTGATCTAAATGACATTTATATTAATAGAGCATCCTACCTAGCAGCAGGAGAATGCACATTCTTTTCAAGTGCACATGGAACATTCACCAAGATACACCATATTCTGAGTCTTTAAAAAATTTAACAGAACTAATGTTATGCAAATTTTATTCTCTGATTAAAATGGATTTAAACTAAAAATTGGCTATAAATACATTCCCCAAATGTTGGAAATTTAACAACGGATGTCTAAAAAATCCATGGGTCAAAGAGGAAATCTCAAGAGAAATTTAAAAATATTTTAAACTAAAATATAATGAAAACATATATATGAAAGGTTGAGGGACGTGGCTAAAGTAATTTTAGAAGGAAATTTATAGGATTACGTACTTATATTTAAGAAGAAACATCTCAAATCAATAATATAAGCTTCCATCTTAAGACACCAGATAAACAAGAGCAAACTAAACCCACAGAAAGCAGAAGGAAAGGCATAAAATACAGTAAAAATCAATTAAATCTAAAGCTTGTTGTTTGTAAAGATCAATAAAATTGATATACCTCTTGCCAGACTCACCACGAGGAAAAGAAAGCAGATGCAAATTACAACTGTCAGAATTGAAAGAGGGGACATCAGTTACAATCTTGCTGACACTGAAGACTATAAGGAAATATTAAGAACAACTCTAGGTATATAGACTGAACAGTTTAGATGAAATAAAGCAATTCTTGGCATGAGACAGACTACCCAGACTCCCTTAGGAAGGAGAAGACAACCTGAACATTCCTTTGTCTATTAAAGAAACTGAATTAGTATTAAACACTTTGTTAAAAAAAAAGAGAGAGGGAGAGAGAGATAAGTCCAGGCTCAGCTGGTTTCACTGGTGAATTCTACACTTGACCTTAGCAAAAAGGCTGAGAAGCGATCATTGGTGAATTCTATCAAACATTTAAGGAAAACATAATGCCCATTCTATATATTATCTACAAAATAAAACAGGAGGGAACAATTCCCAATTCATTTTAAGTTTTACTTTATTCCAAAATCAAATGAAGAGAGTACAAGAAACGAAAACTAGCAATCAATATCTTCCAAGAATATGGTCACAAAAATTCTTAAAATATACCCACATTGAGTCCATCCATATGTAAAATAATTTTTATACATATTTTTAAAAAGCATGATGAAGTATAGTGTATTCTGGGAATGCAAGGATGGTCGAACATTCAAAAATCAAAATAATATACTATATTAATAGACTAAAGAAGTAGAACCACATGACTGTATCGATAAATGCAGAAAAATCATTTGAAAAAATTTCATCCATTCATGAAAAAAACTCTCAACACACCAAGGAGAAAGGAAACATCCTTAACCTGTTAAAGGGTATCTACAAAAAACCTACAGCTAACATTATTAATAGTGAAAGACTGAATGCTAATTCTTTCTGGAAAATTGCAGGGATGTCTCTTCTCACCACTTTTATTCAATATTATACTGAAAGTTCCAGCTAATATGGTAAAAAAGAAAAAAAGCAATATTAATTAGAAATGAAAGTAAAAAATGCCTCTCGTCAGAGATAACATGATGGATTATGGAGAAGATCCCAAGTAATTTACAAAAACTACTATAATAAATGAATTTAACAAGATCACTGGATATACAATTAATATACAAAAATTAATTATTAATTCTATATACTAGAAATGAACAATTGGAAGCCAAATTTTTTAAGGACAATTTATAATAGCTCCAGAAAATGAAATACTTTTGTATAAATCCAACAAGATGTGTTCAGTATCTGTGTGCTAAAATTACATATGAAAAAAATAAAACAAAGTCTTAAATATATATAAATACCATTTTCATGGATTGGAAGATTTAATATTGTTAAACTATCAATTCTCCCAAAAGTGGTACACAGATTAAACATTGTCTTATGCAAAATCCCAGGAGAATTTTTATATGTCGTATGTATTGTAAATATACAGAGCAGATTCTAAAATGTATATGGAAAGGAAAAAGAACTAGAAATGCTAAAACAATTTCAAAAAAAGAAAAATAAAATTGGAACACTCATACTACTTAAAGTTTATTATAAAACTACAATAAGCAAGACAGTGTGGTATTGGAAAAAGGATAGACACCTAGATTACTAGAACAAAGTAGAGAGACCAGGTGTAGACCCACACAAATACAGTCAACTGAGTTTTTATAAGGTTGCAAAGGCAATTCAATAGAGAAAGAATAGTCTTCTCAATGACTAGTGATGGAATGATTGGACATCTGTATGCCAAACGAACAAGCTATACACCACACCTTGAACAAAAACTAACTCAAAATGGACCATATACTCAAAAGTAAAGACTATAAAGCTATTAAGAAAAATACAGAAGAAAGTCTTCATGACTTTAGATTGGACAGAGTTCTTTGATACAATACCAGCAGCACAGTCTTTAAAACAAATTGACTTTTTTTGAAATTTTTAAATGTTTTCAGTGTCTGTGAAAGACACTGTTAAGAGAAGGAGGAGACAAACTATATAGATGGAAGAAAAAATTTGCATGTCACATACTTGAGAAAAGACTCATATCTAGAATATAAAGAACTCCCAAAGGTCAAACATAAGAAAACAAGTCAATTTAAAAAAGGGCCAAAGATTTTAACAGATACATTACCAAAGGAGATGCACAGATGAAAAATAAGCACATGAAAAAATCCCCAACATTAGTGAAATCAAATTAAGTCATTACAAATATACAACTTTAAACCATAATAGATACCACTACATATCTATTAGAATGGTTAAGACACACTCACATACACACACACAACACCTGACACTAGCAAGTGCTGTCAAGGATGTAGATCAATCAGAATTATCTCATTTACCTCATATATTGCTAATAGGAATGCACAACGGTACAGTCACTGTGGACAACATTTAGGCAGCTTTTTATAAAGTTAAATATACTTGTTATATGACACAGCAATGCCAATCCTAGATTTTTATCATACAGAAATAAAAACCAAAAATTTTCATCCAGGTTCATGCAAAACCTGTATATGAATGTTTATAGCAGCATTATTTTACTCGACAGCTATTAGAAATAACATAATGTCTTTAATGAGTGGATAAACTAAAGTACTGATACACATTAAATTGGATGAATCTCAAAAGCATTATTGCTGAATAGAACAATGTCTTGAAAGTTTATATACTATATGATTCTGTTGATATGACATTCTGGAAAAACCAAAACCATAGCAATGGAGATCAGGTGAGTGGTTGCTAGAGGCTGCAGGTATGGAGCGTGTGTAACTACAAAAGGACAGGACATTAGAGTTTTTGCTGGGGTGGGAACTGTTCTGTATTGTGATTATGATGAAAATTACATCAATCTATACAAGTTTTAAAACTTATGGAACTGTACACCCAGAAGAGTGAATTTTGATGTATGTAAATTTTTTAAATCATAGCAATTCAAGATATTTTAGAAGCAATAAAACTTTGATTAGGAATCTAGCATCATTATTTATGATTACTTAAAAATAGAACTGCAGAACTTCCAACACATTGTAAAAAGAAACCCCAATGTTACAAAGGCTGGCAACAGATTCTAATAATTTCCCTTAAATTATAAGTTTACAACAAGTTTGCCTTTTTCAGTGTTTCTTTCCTATGTCGTGTTACATAGTAAAATACAAACTGCAATATTTGTTAAAAAGTACTGAGCTGTGAAAAGTGAACATTTCAGATACTTTAATTGGCTTAGGGTCTACTGGGGCTTCCTTTGTTACAGAGAGGAGCCACTTTTGTGACTCTTGTTAACTAGTCAGGCTTAGTGGAAAAGACATTTTAAAAATGTTTTTTCACTGGCAAAGGTATAATTGCATTCACTAATTCACATATAAACTGGACATTTCATAGGTAAAAGGCTGATAAATTTGATATGTGTGTCAAATAGAACAATACAGTTAAATAAACTGTTAGTTTCTTTTCAGTTACCTAATTGCATATCACTTTTGGTTAGTCAGTTTACACGTTTTTAAAATGACAATATTTCTTGCTCTATGTAAAGACTGTGGACTTTGAATGAGAAACTCAACATAAAAGCACTTTGCAGAGCAGAGTCTCTATGTGAGGGAATTTCACATAATAATCAAATTTCTTCCTCTTTTCTTCTAAAATGGTTTCCTCAAGTTTTTAAAAACAAGCCATTAAGCATCCTGAGGGAGGGGAAATTGCTCCCAAGTAAATAACGACGGATGTGGAAGTAGAGCGCAGAATAAATCATTAAGACAAACGGTAAAAAGAAAAGAAAAATAATGCAGATGCAAGTACGCACACGCACACACACACATACACACACAAATATACAAAGTAAAATGGAATGTAATGGAGTGGTTTCTGGTTCAGTTTTCAGGCAGAAAAATAACTAAGTCCTTTCTAATGACATGTGACTTGGAAGCGGGCCAGTCAAGTTGCTGCCTGGTACCTGGGTCCCATATTTCAACTGGTGAAAACTTGTGGGATGCTGGTTTTAGGTTTGCCCACAACACTGCACTCCTCTCTATACCTTCCTCTCCCTACCCTGACACCACATCACCCTACTGATGCCACCACTTTCTGGAAGCAAGAACTGAATTAGAACAATGGATTTCGGGTCCCTGCTCAGATGGGTCTGGGATTTCTTTTTAATGATGCACTTTAGTCAAACTGGAGATTTGTTTAGAAACAACTAAAGTTTAGTTCAGTATTTTTTTAAAAACTGTATTAAAATATTAATTGGCAATCTAGTCTTCCTTGAAGTAAATAGCTATATTTGAGCCTTATTAGGATATTTGTTTTATTGAACCCCTACCTGAGGCAGTCTTATAATGAAGCTGTTTAACTAAAGAAACTTGCACTCTGTCTAAGGCATGCCTCTTTAAGTGGATTCTCTCAGTAATGGATAGCGTTGTGCTGAGCCTCTGAGAATATGGTAAGTTTACAGATTTTTTGGTAGCCTTTTTTAAATTACCAATCATCATTCATTTTATTTTTTCAACGTTGCAACAAAGACTTACACTTTACAAACATGTATTTCAAGTTGCCTTTGGTCAATACCTGAAATGCCCCACACCGTTCTGGTTAAAAAATAAGGCGGTTTTTTAGATAAGAAAAATATTTATCATTATAAATTCAAGAATCTGATTAAATATCAAAGGCAATGAATTATATTATGTATAATATATACATTTAATGAGAATGAAATATGTTCTTTTTTTTCCAGGGGGAAATATGTTCTTTACCATATTTTCCATTTATTTTTATTGATGTATGTAAATTATGTGTTCTTTACCATATTTTCCATTTATTTTTATTATTTTTAAAAGCAACTTTTTTCTGCTGTTCAGATAAACATTTCTACTTAAGATTGATTCTAACAATTATTTGGTCATGGTGGTGATGTGAAAATTTATAGGATTATATTCTCTATAATTATTCAGTCCAGCCTGTTGCATATACAAAAGAGTAATATCAAGATTTAAAATAAAAGCAAAAGCTCTATAATTATTGGTAATTATTTTTGATTTCCTCTAGAAGAATAGGTTCAAAGAGCAAAAAGTTTTGGTAAACTGTACACACTGTGTGTGTGTGTGTATGTGTGGGTACTAATTTGTTCATTTTAAAGAAATAGGATTGAACTTTAAGATGTTACTTTTTCAAGAGAAAGGAAAATATTGAAGAAATTATAGACAAAGTCAAGCAAAATTAAAAACCTGGTATTGAGTATTCTACTCTTATGTATTCCACAAGCATGCTAATAACAAGAGAGAATCCATTTTCATTTAAAGAACATCTAAATTGTATTGAAATATTTTAAGGTAAACATTCTGAATGGTAGAATTTAATCTTATATCAGCTAATAAAAATGCTTTTTCAGCTTTATAAAATTCACATGATTTTCTAATGATGTTTATTCTTCCTTATAAGTAACTCATTAGTTGACTGATGGACATATAGATGCAGTAATATATCTAATGCTTAACAAGTAGTGATATGGTAATGAAGAATATCAGAAACTCAGAATATCAATACTGAATCAACAACAGTTAGCCCAACCTGCATACCTTGTAAATGAAAAAAGATCACTATTCTATAATAACCTAAGCTTTATGAATAAACTCTAAGTCTCCTGAATATATAAGCTGTAAAATATTCAGCGTTAAGTATTATGTCCTTGGATATTCATAAATTCTTTTGTGTGTATTGCCTATAAATGTCTCCATTTTTTAAAGAATATGTTTCATGTGTTCCAATACATGGAAGAATTTTGCATTTGTCCAGTGTGTAACAGAAAAAAAAAAAAACTTTAAAGTAAAAGCATTTGTTTTTCATTTTGGACATGTATATTGCATTTTTAATGTAGACTACCACCTCCTCATGCCAAATCCCTCCAAACTGTATAAAAATTATGCAGACCTATTTCATTTATAAAAATATCAAACATGCAAACCTTATGTCAAGAAGAGTTCTGCTACCACAGTGACAAACAGCAAAGTCTATGGACAAACAACAAAGGTATCACTTGGGAGCTTGTTAGAAATGCACAATCTCAGGCAACACTGATTTAATACACTCATTGGTCTAATTTCTATAAATTAATCATATCCAAACAATGAGTACATACGTAAGTATTCCATAGGTATCCTTTACTTTAGTAGTATTCAAAATTTAGTGTGTAACAGAATCACCAACATAGTTTGTAAAAAAAAAAAAAAAAAGCAAAGTTTCAAGTGTTTTCTCAGAATTTAGAATTTAGTAGGTCGAGGGTCAGGCCTGGTTTTTCCAAACTCTCCTGAAGTGAATTAAAGTGAGTGATAACGTCAATTCTTGTTAACAGCTTCAAATCGTAGCAAAATACTTATGTATTTTGCTAAATACATTAGGTAACATGCAAACTGTTTCTTTTAAATTTTGAAATGTTTCAAACTTTTTCTGAAACTGTTAATCACAGAATTAAAAATTTGGCATTAAATGGACCTGGTTCCATGCATGAGACATGATTAAATCATATATTTTCCAATAAATATAGTTATTTCAGCCAAAAGATAACAGAGTAGTTTACCAGAGACCTTGAGGTTGACACTGCAATGCATCTGCAGAGTGCTACTTACAAACATTTAGAGGTCTCAAACACAAATGCACCAGTAACCAATATGAAGCAAGGAATGTGATTCCCTATTTACAGACATTCAAGTTCAAAACCTACATACCTCATGCAGAGCAAACAAGAACACCTCTGAGGACAGCCTTCAGCCTCACAGCCTATCATTTTTCAGTATCTGTGCTAGCATGTTTTCTCTAATTAATTCTCCAGTGACATACCGAAGTGCATTATTTTTATTGTTTATTTGTTCATATGGTTCATTTGGGGACTTCTGGGAACTTGTAATTTGGATTTTACTTGCAACAGCAAAACTTGATGATATACCAGATTTGTAAACTACATCAGGCATATAAAGCCAAGTGGATTTTTTTTTTTAATTTTTTGGTGGAGACAGGGTCTTGCTACGTTGCTCAAGCTGAGCTTGAACTCCTGACCTCAAGCCATTCTTCCATCTCAGCCTCCAAAGTGCTAGGATTACAGGCATGAGCCACTAGGATTTTTAATGACTTAGACAAATAAGTTATAGGTATAATCGATGAGGTTTGCATGGTCCTATTTTTTTTTCTAGCAGATTTTCTCATGGAGCCATATAGAAGATGTTTATTTTGCATTCTTCTGCTTACACTGTACACTGATTTCACATAAGTGACAATGAGAATTTTTGTGGAGCGCCTACCTATCTTTTACCTCATTTGTTACTGTTTGTTATGTGTAAGTATATAATGCTAATTTACTTTGGTTCTTGAATCTGAATAATTTTGAAAGATTTAAGATGCTCAGAAACATGTTTCCAAATTTCACCTAGAGGTATCTTTACACTACAACTTCTAAAATGAAAAAGAGACCTGTTCACATGTTCGATATGTACTTTTATTTTAAACAACAGCACAAGAAACACGACGACGTAACAGGACCATCACCTTAATACTGATATCATTCCTTGACAAGTTGACTTATAATTTACATACATTGTTTTCATCTGGAGCTATTTGAAATACTAAGATATACTGTAAAACATAAATACTAAATATATACCAGTTGCAAACATAATGTGCTTAGTTACTGTTTCCCTTGTTATTCAAATGAAGTAATTTAAAGTTCCTCAAAATCATGTCCACTTGTGTTCATTATTTCAGGATGCATGACTCGTCCCATGAATAGGATTGTACCTGTATTGGTTTGGAAGTGAACAAAAAGGGGTGAACAAAAGAATGGGATATTTATTTTACTGATTGCTTACAATTATTGATGTTCTAAAAATGAAAATATAAGTTATTTGTATTTTAAAAAATCATTTAAACATTAGAAATTATATGATAAATACTATCAAAAAAGTTCTCGATTTTAATAGAAGTTTCTTTGTGGCCTAGTAAATAAAATTCTGTTTTCACAACAGACTCACCAGTTCTCCTGTTCCTGATAAGAAAGAAAAATGGATGGTCCACAATAACTTGAGGATACAGCACAGCCATCCTACTAATTGCAATCATTCCTACGGTGCAGAGAGAAAGTAATTACATGTCTGTGGATGTGCAGAGACCGATGAGTAATTTCTCAGATCTATGTCTGTCCATTTAAGGCAAAGGCAACAATTTACAGGAAACAAGATTTTAAAGACTTAAAGAGAGAAAAATCATAAACGTGTTAACGTTTCTACTTGATCTTTTTAAACAACAAAGCAAACACATACCACACACAAACAATTTCCTCCCTCTACCCCACCAAAAATAATGAGACAATTTATTCTGCTTGTTATAAAATTTTTATTCTCAGCCTCAGATAAATACGTGTAAGCCTTTACTAAAATGACTTTTAAGTTAAAAGAAGGAGGAGAAGAAAGAAAAAAAAAATTCCCCAAACAAAAAACTAAGACCGCTTCTTTATATTTTCAAATCATTATTTCTTTTGTCTGTAAAGCGTATTTTTACATAGCAAGTCACCAGGCTTCTAGTAAGAGGTCAGGATGGCAGTGATTAAAGGAAAAATACAGTCATGAGAGATGCAGTGGAGTTTCCTACAGCTGGGACACTGAATTCCCCTGAGATCCTTATTACAGGATGATGGTTGTAGACTTGCTGCAATGTAGCTAATTGTCAGAAAAAAAGTCAAGATTAAATTATGCAAGATTTTAAGCTTTCAGGCTGCCTGAGACTACTGTGTTTCTATTTCCTCCTGAAAATATTGTTTTGACTGCTAATATTCCTTTAGTGGACAAATATATGAAGAAGTTAGGAATAATGTGCAAATATAATATGCTAACATTTTACTGAGGAGGCAAAAATCCTACTAAAATTTGATGATAGCTGTTTGCATGAGATTGAAACATGAGACTGAAACAAATGTAAACAAAGGGAGGTTGAAAAGGCAAGGGAAAAAAGTCATTCTCAGTTAACTAGGGCAGTCAAAACTATCAGAATGATTAAGGATATTTACCACAGTACTTTGGACACATGATTTATGTCAAAATGTTAGGATTACTTATTTAAAATTATTTTATTAGTATTATTTAGTTAAAAGTATTTAAAAATATTTATTACATTCTATCATACACTCTCACTTATGTATATGCTTTTTTAAAAAATCACAACTTTTCACTGACAAAAGTAAGAACCACCTTCAGCAAGTAAATAGGCAGAAAGAAAAATGTTTAAATGGGCAACAAAAAAAATATTTAAAATATTTAAACAGGCAGCACAGCAGAAAAATCAATTCTCACAGAGCTGCCAGTGTCCTCATGTCTCTCATTAGAGAGAAAACTAAGACGATAGTTACTCTGTAAAGGGGCACTGGAATGAGTACGCGATTCACACCCTACTTAGAAAATCCAAGCTGGTTCAGCATTTGCTTGACGTCTAAGTTAGAGCAGAGTCAGTTTTTTGGCTTGGTCCTAAAAATGACCAGCACTTCCACCCAAGATTGCTTTAAAAATACAAATCTAGAAGAAGACAGAAGACTTTAAAATACAGCTTAGTACCTGAGGCAGCAGCAGCTTCTGAGCCTTCTTCATTAACCTCTAAGAAGGACTTGTGAATTGCTTTGGAAAGGAAAATCTCTTTGTTATCTGCAAAAAGAGAATCAGAAGCATTTCTTTAGCATCAGTTATAGGGAAACATTTTACCCTTTTGTTAAAGAGGTTTGAGAGATAGTAAGAGACTAAGGTACTGATATAAAACCTAAGAGATGTTACAAGATTTCATTTATGATATGAGAGAACCATGGAAGATGTGGTTTCTAATTTGCTCTCATTTTATATTCTGTCTTTAATTTTTATTAGTAATTTTCCCATTGTTTATTTCTTATAATGCCACAAAAAGTGAAAACTGTTTTTAATAGGGACTTCAAATGAGTTCATAACTCAAGATAAAAACATCTTACACTTTGCTTTCTAATTTGAAATTTAAAAGTATAAAATGAAAACAGGTAAAAATTGAGATATGACCAGAATAAAAAAATATTTTTCTTTTTTTTAACCTAATCTCTAATTACTATGATAATGTAAATATTCTTGACAAAATAAAATAAAACAAAATGGACTTCTAGGTTATAGAAATGTGAATATATAAGAGTTACTTTCTATTCCAGTTAATTGGCTTATCTGAGGATTCACTAACATGTTTTATCCTAAGATTAAGAAATAACACATTTTTAGTACCAGGAGGACTATTTTTCCCTTTGAATTGCCTTTCTATTTATTCTTACTTTTAAGTTAATAGCTGTTATGGGCTGAATCGTGTTCCCCCCAAATTCTTATATTGAATTCCACCCCCAGTACTTCAGATTGTGACTATATCTAGAGATAAGATCTTAAATTAAAATGAGGTCACTGAGGGGGGCCCTATTCCAATATGACTAGTGCTCTTATAAGAAGAGGAAATTTGCACACAGATAGATACAGAGGGATGGCCATGCATTATAGTTAATTTTATATGTCAACTTGGCTGAGCTATGGTGCCCAGATATTTGGTCAAACTATTCTGGATGTTTCCATGAAGGAGTTTTTGGGTGAAATTAACATTTAAATTGACGGACTTTGTGTAAAGCAGATTACTCTCATAATGTGAGTGGGCCTCGTCCAATCAGCTGAGGACCTTACTAGAACAAAGATAGATAGACCTTCCCCCCAGCAAGGAGGAATTCTGCCAGTGGACTGCCTTTGGACTGCTATTTTTCCCTGGGTTTCTAAAAGGTTCTGAATTTCTAAAGCCTCCACAATCATGTAAGCCAATTCCTTCAAATAAATTGTTAATAAAATAATAATAAAATAAAGTAACATATACATTTGACTTACATATATGTTATATATATTTAATTAAATATATATAAAATCCTGTCTAATATACCATGTGAAGACAGAGGGAGAAGACCACCATCTATAAGCCAAGAAGAAAGGTCTCAGAAGAAACCAACCCTGCTGACACCTTTATGTCAGGACTTACAGCTTGTAGAAGTGTGAGAAAATAAATTTCTGTTTTTTAAGCCAATCAATCTCTGGTACTTTGTCATGGTAGTCCTGGCAAACTATAAAATAGCGTTCAGTCTTGGGTTTTCACCTTTTTCCAAGATTAAAAGAAAATAAACAAAAATATACCCTGAATACATAAAAAGAAAACCAGCACAAGAAAGCAAGATAAAGGATTACTCTAATTTATACCCCCCTTTTTTTCCCTATGCCAGGAAGTCTAATTCAAATTTAAGATAAATAACTTTGTTGCTAATGTTCAGCACCATTCAGTAAAAGCACAATTGATTTCCCATTAGGCTGCTTAGTAGGACTTTGTAAGTAACCAAATCCTACCCACAATATACATTTTCCCTTCAAGTTTCTAAAAACACATAATTACCTTATATGCATAGGGAATGATGCTCAACAACATTTTCGGTGCATCTGTTGCACAGCATCTAATTATTTTAAATAAGCCCCCAGATAGCTAACAATGGCATCTCTGAATATACTTTTAATAGGAATATTACTTCCTCAGATCATATTTAGTATTAAGATATGAGCACTGCATTATTAAACAGTCCATTTCACATATTATGATATTTTCTTCTAGAATTCATTTGATGACTAGAAGAAAAATAAAAAGCAATCAAGTTTTCACATTTAGAAATTGAGCATAATTAGTTCCCTCACATTTAGGCTAGTTTTGTTTTTTAACAAAAAGAAAAATTTAAATTGTAAGTAACCAAATATATTTAGTTAGTAAAAAAGCACACGAATTTCAAGACAGTAAAATATATTAACTATTTAGCAGTTAATTAATGCTATATTATTTTCAGATTCTGCTGCCCATTTTCATCAGTCTGCCATCCCTCTTTCCCAATCAAAGAGGGCCATGTGTCCAGAGCCCATATAGTGGCCCTTAGTGCAAAAGTGACAGAACCCAGTTCCTAAAGGGTAATGAATGTCCACATTGCCAGCTAGGCCCTCCTCAACTGTTCTGAGGGGAGTTCTCCTCAAAGACGCTGAGTGATATTTCAACCACATCAATCTGCAAAGAGAAAACTACCTCCAAGAACTATTAGACCCAACCTGCTGGCCTCACTGGGCACCTGGAAATAAGAAAAATCATCCCTTGGGCCAGGTGTGGTGCCTCACACCTGTAATGGCAGTGCTTTGGGAGGCTGAGGTGGGAGGATCTCTTGAAACTAGGAATTCACGAGCAGCCTGGGCAAGATAGACAGACCCCATCTCTACAAAAACTAAACTAAAATAAGAACCTCTGGCCTCTGCCCCAAGTGTTGTAACCTCCTCCGGTCACCTGCTGTCTCACATGCTCTCATTTATCCACACAAAATGATAGTGATGGCGGTGGCAGAGATGCTGCAAGGTACTTACGGCAGAAAGATTGAGAAAGCATGGATGCTGGCTAGGCATGGTGGCTTACATGTGTAATCTTATCACTTTGGGGGGCAGAGGTGAAAGGACTTCTTGAGGTCAGGAGTTCGAGACCAGCCTGACCAACATAGTGAGACGCTGTCCCCACAAAAAGAATTTAAAAAATTAGCTGGACATGGTGGTGTGTGCCTGTAGT